>JAOWAV010000002.1:1643597-1719924 GCA_028571045.1 Scolopax bukidnonensis | reverse complement strand
CCCCAGCTCCCTCAGCCTCTGCTCATCAGACTTGTTCTCCAGACCCCTCACCAGCTCCATTGCCCTTCTCTGGACCCATTCCAGCCCCTCAATGTCTTTTTCATTGGAAGGGGCCCAAAACTGGACCCAGCACTCAAGTGCTGCTGAAGGGGACACTTTGTGACGTCTCCTTGTCTCCTTTGGGTAACTCCTTATTTCCCTGGTGCAGGGAAGCACTAGGACTTGAGGGCTGTGAGCAGCTCAGAGGAGGTGAGGAAGAGCTGAGCGCCCGTCAGTGCAGAAATGCAGATGAAGAGGGAAGTGTGAGGGAGGCTTTTCATCCCTCACAGCACGTGCCATGGAATGGCCACAGGTGAATGTCTTTTCCCTTAGTCTGGCCTGTCAAACTTACTGCTGCCTTTTTCTCCATACCCCACATGCTTTGCTTTTTGTACACAGAAAAATTACAGTTGCCTGAAGTTTCTTTTGTTTTTCACTGAGCTTGTCTGTCTTACCAAAATGAGCACCATTAGCAGAGGCACCATTAGCAGAGGAAGATGCTAATTTTCCATGGAAACCAGTGGAAAAGGAAGCAGGTTTCAAAATAATTTCTCCACATACACTTGAAGCATCTTAGTGCCCATTGTGTTTGTTTTAGATTTGGGAAACCAGGCACAGCATGCTCAAATGACATGCTTGGTGTCATGCAGGATTGAGAGCAGGATGCTGAGGGCTTGAGTCTGTGCCTGTTGTCTCAGTCACAGCTTCTTTGTAGTATTTTTGTGAGTTTTGATTGAATCTTTAAAAAAATCATTGGTTTTCTTCCTAGCAGTATATGCTTCAGCCTGTGTTGTGGCTTTTCTTGTGAATGATAGGCATACATCCGTAAATAATAAAATTAGTCATTGTTTCACAAGTGATTAGATCATGTATTGAAATGGGGGGTGGGATGGAGTAGGAATTAGGGAAATCAGGAAATTGTCAGTTACTGTTTGTTATCATAAAGCAGAAAATGAAGCCTTGTCAAAACTGAGATTCTGTCTAGACTGGAAGATATTTCTTTGGCTGTACCCAAAATGGATGCATTTTGCTGATAATGGCAACATCTCCAGGTATATACCCCACCTGGTAACATAGAGTACATGTGCTGGGCAGGTTCCTTCCGTGTGAACACTGCTGTGTTGGGGTCAAAAGGCTCATAATTGTGTTCAGGCAGTGAAAAAGTAGTTATCCCTCTTAACTCACATTGTGTGTTGGAAAATGTACCTGTCCCACACAGACCAGGCCTTAGCGTTACTCAGAGGCTGCTTTTTGAAAGGGCTTTCTCCAAATCCTACTCACACCAACACTGCAGCCACTCTTCTGAGCGTTTCAGCTCTTGTAGTAATGATAATCATGAAAGAAATAGGTGGTTATTCCATAAACTGATGTTGAGCTTTAAATTGGTCCTAGGCAATTATTTATATAATGCATTTTTTTTCATCTGGCATACTTTAACAAAGTGTAGAGCGATGATACAGAGGAAAAGAAGATGGAGTTTAATTTCTGTTGTATCTTTGCTGATAGACTGGAGGATAGAAGCGATGGTGCTGTACATCCAGCACTGTAACCAGCTTTCACAGCTTGTTAAGTGCTGAAAAGGAGCTCGAATGTTTAATTGTTTACAAAAGCTGTTGTTTTTCTAGCAGATATTTCCTGCTACAGAACACACTGAACTTACTTTTCATAATATGCTAGTTCTGAACCAGTAAGTTGCAGCCTCCATCTTTTGATGTCATTATAGTGATGCTGAACTTTCACTGCTGACACAAACCTTTGTCAGATCCTTGTCCTTGCCTTTTGTGCAATGGCGTTGCCTATCCATGTCACAGCAGTAAGGTCTATGTGTGCATAATAACCAGCAGAGGAAAAGGCAGGGTTTGACTGATTTTATTATTTTTTTTTTCCCCAAGCAGGGAAATGAATACCAATTAATTATATAAAAGCTTAGCTTCGGCAGTGCAGATTACACAAGTGCAAAGCAAGTGAGTTGTAATTAGTCACTTGAAAATAAGCCCAATGTTTGTGCAAGGGTGATTAACTCCGAGGTACAGGGTAACAGTTGCAGTGATTGGAGGAAAAAAAGCCCATGATCATCTGCATTGAGAAATCTCAACAGAGCAGATTCTGGCGTGGCGTTTGCTTTTATTCTTATTGGTAATAATCCCTCTAATTATCTGCTAAAAAGGACTTGTTTTCATTTTGTAAGTAGGTGTGGTCAAAATTCATTACACTGTGGCCTTTTGACGCTGCTGGTGGCTTTTCTTAGTGCTGGAGAATCTGAGAGAGTCTGTGTTTGAGCTGCTTCCCTCTCATTTAGGCTGTGCAGATGTTTGACAGAGTTGGGGCAGCACTAATGTTCAGGCCACTTTCTATTTTTCCTCCAGTTACATTGATTTATTTTCTTGCTCTCTTAAGGCTGATTATTTTATCTCATGTCATTATCACAGAACAGCTTTTTCTGTGTCTGACTGAATCTTGTTATTGATCCAACTTGAAAGAATAATTTTGATAGTCTCATCTAAATTTTTTTCTATAATCTCGCTTTTACTGAAGTTAGGAATGTTAATCCATCTGTCATTTCAAGGTTGCGATGAGAATGTTTCTCTCTGCCAACATCCTTATTCCTGTGTAAGCTTAACGATGTGTAGATATTGCACTGTAGCAGCTCTCTCTCCTGCTTTTCTAGTTGACTAACAGCCCCCTGCCCTGAAATGTGGATGTCCCCAGTTCTGGGGGAGGTCAGCACAGGACAGGAACCATCTCACACTCCAAAGTGAGTAGCGGTGCTGGGAGTGATGAGGCACACTTTCCTGTGCATTCGCATTTTCAGGCCAAACTTCTGTATCAATGAGGAGCATTCATGTAATTTTTTCTTCTACCTGTTTCCCTATTTGCATAAAACTTGTACAAACCTTAATGACCTCTTTTAAGTATCAACTTCTCTTTCATTTTGGATGACATCAGATGATAGATTTTAAAATAATCAGGTAGGAAATGCCAGTGCATGCACCATATGCCGTGATCACACAAGCTTTGCTTCCAAGCTGAGCTAAAAATGACAACTGAAGGGTAATGAGGCATAATTACAAATCAGAGTGAGATCTGTCTGCATTGTTTCACTGTGAATGTGGTTGCTGCTAATGCATGTCTGTCTGTCTCTAATGTGGATACTATTATGAGGAAACTTCAGTAGCTAACTACAGCTAAACTATTCGTTCACTGAGAATTGCAATGAGTGTGGGTTTTTATTGTTCAATATAATCCGCCATCAAGGTAATTTGGCTTTTTTTGCAAGTCATTAGCATAATAAATTGCCTAATATGCATCTTTTATTGTGTACTAATTCATCCTTTGAGGGGAAAAAAAGGCAATTGCTAGTGTCAAATCCTAAATTACAATAAGCTTGGGAACATATCTGGCAAGATAATGCTGATGAAAGTGAGAATCTGAACTCCAACTAAAACAAAAATCATTAGCTTAGCTGTAGCATTTACAATAAATAAGCATACTGCTTATAAACTGCCTTGTTACATTGTTCAAGTAATGAACAGTTTGGTTTTTCAGGTTCAATACCATCTCAAAGGTCCCTTTGCACTTGTTGAACTATTTTCCTCCTAAGTCTTTGTCTTGTCAGCCCGCCCGAGGAGAGCAGTGAGGCTGTGGCTTTGCCTACGGCCTCTGCTCTGCGGGGCAGTCCCATCCGCCTTATCCAATATACTCACACCTGTTAAAAGCAAGCAGCAGTGGTAAGACTGAACCAATATTTGATCGCTCTTACAATTGGCAGTGCATCACTTTAATTAATAAGAAGCCTTTCCTCCTCTGTTAATCTTGCCTTCCACCTTCAAAAGCTCAGCTGAGCAGTACTATCTAATGGAATACATAATAACTCAGTCACGGGGAGAGAGTTATCTCCTCGGCTGCTTTGCAGCATCTGTCACTACTTTGCTTGATATGTGAAAATGTAAGAATACATTATAAGTGGTTGAGATGTCTCATGAAAGAAATCAC
Organism: Scolopax bukidnonensis; assembly: GCA_028571045.1. Taxonomy (NCBI): domain Eukaryota; kingdom Metazoa; phylum Chordata; class Aves; order Charadriiformes; family Scolopacidae; genus Scolopax; species Scolopax bukidnonensis. Next base: position 1,715,892 of record JAOWAV010000002.1, on the reverse strand, counting down.
TGTGTACAAAGCTATTAGAACTTGTAAATAGAAGTTTCTTCTAAAGTGCTTCCTGTCCTGCCTTCCCTCTCGAAGAGGGAATTAACATGCACAGAAAAGCTATTTTAGCTCTTCAATTGAATGCTTCTTCCTGGGGGATTGTTCATAATTCCACACCTAAAGATACTCTCTTCTGGAAGAGAAAACAAAATATTTTGATTCCCCAGAGAAAACTGGAAACTGTTCTTCATCCGTTCTTATATTTTAAAAATTCTGCACAAAATCTTGCTTTTTACTTGACTGCTAAGCTGTAATTCCTGTGATATAATAACCATCTCGTGACTGAATTACATACCCCAAAAGCCCAGGAACCCCGGGTGCTTCAGGCTCAAGTTCATGCCACCTTTTCAAGCATGAAAAGGCAGGCCCTTCCTACTGTGTCACCTTTTGAAACGATATCAAAACGCAAGTCATATGCCCAGGACAATTAGCTGTTTCTCATCCTGCTGGGCCTAATGTTGTATAAAGAAACACTGCCCACAGCCAACTGCCTCAGGTACTTCTAACATTGTATTCCTCTCCAGATGTCTGGGGGCTATGAAATAATAAACCTTTTATTTCTCTTGTCTTCACAGAGGAGGAAAAAAAATATTGATTAATAGCTTTCTTTGGAACAAAAAGTTCTTTAAATATGTTACCTGCATAGATAACAATCTCTCATTTAAAATACAAGTTGATTGTCTAACTTCTACTTATAATACTCCCTTTCAGATTCTCCACAAAAAAAGTGTCAGGGATTCAGTGAGAGTATCACCTTTATCACCAGTACATCCAGCACATTGGGAGGATTTGGGGGTGTGGAGGATGAGGGGAGTTGGCTGATTTGCTTCTATTCTAAAGTTAAGCATTTTTTAAGGAACTCACAGCTACACAGGTCTACACAGCATTATTCTTGCAATGCACTTAAGTGACTTCTCCAACTTGGCATTTTGGAGGAGAAAATATCTCCCTCTCATCCATTTCCACTTAGTGAGTCACTCAGCTGTTACGCTTCTATACACAAAATGAGAAGATGGGAAAGAAACACAAAAGCAAAATCTGTGTGTAAGATCTGTTTGCGAGTTATATTGTTTAATAAAATGACCTTCACATGGAGAGATGAAACACAATGTAGAGATTATCATTAAAAAGCTTCATTACTAGAACCAACCGTGCCTGCAATGCTTTTATGAAGGTGTTCAGATGGGTTCCAGGAACTCACATTGCACCACTGCTTTTTCCTATCACTTACCTATTTCTTACATGTAATTTTTCAAGGCATCTGCTCATTCAGCCTGTCTGGCTGTGCTCTCCTCTGAGTCCTCTTGCCTGATTATTCCAGCTGGGTGGGCTTTGATTTTTCTCAGTATTTTTGTCAATGAAGCTGAAGGCTTTCAGGACAGGTAGTTTGTTTAAGTCGACAGTTTAACAGTGATGTCTTGCTTGAACCTGCCTCACAGCTCCCACAGCTCTTTCGTTGGGCTTTACTTTGCTGGAGTAAGTCTTCCAGGCAGTCACTTCAAGATCATTACACAAGTAAGTTCTTCAGCTGCTTTTACAAACTTTTTACCGTAACAAAGTTGTCTTTTTTTGCTGTAGTTTGTTTTCCTCCCTGAGTTTCAGATGTTTCTCTGAGTGACTGTTCTTCATCTCTTGCCCTATGCAACATTTGTCACTATACAAATATATATATAACTCTGCATATACACTATGTGTAGTGTGTGTGTGTGTATGAGTGTACTATGTATACCCAGCTGCTAATCATCAACCTGCCAGACTCTGAGGACTGGAGTGAATAATGTAAGTACTCTGGTCCTTGAATCTAAGGGAACACAAGCAAATTGAACTGACCCCAGAGGAAAATTTAATTTAAAAGAGGAAGAAAACCTTGTAATGCTCTAAATTATTTCATTCATCCAATTTCCATTCCCTGCAATGAAATTCATGTTGAAAAATTACCCCATACATAAAAAAAATTATTTTGTCAATTAAGTAGTGGTCACTCAGCTGTTAATCACAGTTGGTTTTCTCCATGTGAGAAAAATTGGGTACTCAGCTTTTGTAACCAGCTGTAACACATTGCTTTTTTTTTTTTTTTTTAATAAAAAAGCATGCAGCAACTACAGAAAGGCAATTCTTTAAGCACTGATGTAAGTACACTCTTCCTTTCAAAAAATACACTCCTTTCTATACAGTACATGACTTTCTAATTAATTATGCTGTCCTTATACTATTTCTCCCATTTCAATGAGAGCTGATGGCAATTTGTGATGAGACTGTGTTACTGTACAGCAGAGATAAGGCTTCCCTTGTCTTGATGGGAAAAGAGCATGAGTCCAGGTAGGAATGTGTTGCTGTTGGGAGCATTTGTCCTTGAGTGAGATGGAGAAAAGATGGGATGCTGGGACTGCTCGGAACCTCTCTCTTTAATACCTTTTCTTCTGCACGTACTCACTCTTGACTTGTGTAAGGAAGCAGAGCCTAAATCCATGCTGTTAAAACCTGTCAGATCCTGAATACAGGGGACTTATTCACCACCAAACTTCTCTGTCCCAGGAAGGGAGATTTTTGGTTCTGCAGCAGCTGAAATGTTCCTTTATTCCTTGAAAACAAGGGGGTCTTTGTAATGGGGGGGGTATTTTAGTGGGTGCATGGAGAATTGTGAGGTGGTTTGTGTCTCAACAAAGGAATGGGATCTTCCACCCATAGGAGATGTCAAAAGTCACTGTGGTACTGCAGAGCTGTACAAACTAGTTGATATAATTATATCTATGTTACTACTGAAACAACACTAAATTTATATTTTTATCAAGAAAGGACATAAGCTAAGGTATTTATCACTGTGCTGTGGAAAATGATGACAGCTCGGATTAAAAAAAGCATTTGTCAGGAAAGGTTTTTATTGGGAGGACACGGGAGGGAGAAGTCTCTATCCAACATTTTGAGTTAATTCCCAGGCTAATCACATCTGACATAGGGGGATTTGACATAGGGGCCTTAGAAAACAGCACTGGTTTTTCTGTTTCAAATACTCAGCCCTGAATAAGAGGTTGAATCCAGAGAAGAGGATTCTGAAGTCCTTACTTGTACCGTTTAGCTTTGCTGAACAAGTGCAGGGCTAAGAGGCAAGTGAGTGAAATGTCGGGTCTGCAGGAGTACTGAGCACTCAAGCAACTTGGAGTTAGAGAAATACCTCCCGCTTGGGGCACGTTTTAATCATTTTGGAGCCATATGATGTTTAGCACATTAAGGTAGATTTTAAGATTGATTGTCCTTCACAGTAAACAGCAGCCTGAAGTTTGCCTCTATTTGGCTTACACATATTGATGTTCACCAAACCGAGAAATCAGGACATGTATTTTAGAAATACTCTCACAGTATAAAGTCACAAGCATGAAGCTATTCTGCTATAAGATTTAAGTAGTATAATGGATTTTTCCTAGTCTGAGATCCAGGAGAAAATTACTATTTGCTTTCTGAGATGCGATTTATATCTTTCCTTTGATTTATCTGCAAGAGCTATCATGTATTTTTCTTTTTCCGTGACCAGACTAATTAAAGCTGTGTTTTTCTCTCTAATATTGCTAATCTCTACGGAGATAAAAAGGAGACTAAATAATATAATCTGGTTATTTGTGGCTGTTGGTGTGGCAGGATTTTACTCCAGAAAGAAAACACCCCCATTTCTTCACAGTTGTATTTATTAACTTGAGAAGGAAATCAAGAACAGTAGTCACTTCTCCTGAAAACTTGGCACACTCAACATAGAAAAAAGTTATCCTGATCATGAGAAGAAGTGATACTGTCATTTGGTTTGTCTCTGAAATCACCGTAACTCAATATTCATTGCTGTCTGCAGTCATTTAGACTGGCAGTATTACAAGGTTAATGTAATTTGAGTAGTTTCTGTGAAACTTCAGTACCTGATTCATGAACCAGTAAAATAAAGAAAAACTGTATTATAAAAAGTCATTAAAATACTGTATGTCCTTAGGTACATAAGGCTAAATTCCATAGGCTTGTATAGCCATTTTTCACCTCTGCCAAGTGAGGGTAAAACATTATCCGATCAGGCCTTACATGTGGATTTTGTTTTCACTTGATCATTACTGAAATAGCTTTGCAGTTTAATAGGACAAATGCCTGAGGTGAACATTAATTGGGTGAGTAAGGCTGAGACAGGAGCGTGGCCGTGGCCGTGTTCTGTGAGGATGGTTAGAGAGTGAGTGGCTACACAGAAGGCACCCGTGTAATACGTACACCTTGCTCATGGCACCATCCTTTAGGCTCATAACTTGGAGTAAGTTTTTTACCTTTATTGTGAAATTGTTTGGTCTAAGACTGTGCGCGAGTGCATTTGTATTGTACACCTCTTTCTCTGGTGCCTGTGAACACTATATATAAGTTTAGATTAATACTGTCTGTTCTTTCTGTTAGCTACTTTTTAAGTTTTTAGTATCCTGTAAGCAAGACTTGAAAAGAGAGATCAGAAGGAAGCACTTTGTCAGGGAAGGCTCCTCAGAAGGTGAGTGCAGCACGCAGGAGTACGGGCTGCTGCTCCTGTGATTAAAGAGCTCATTTAAACCTCGCAGGAAGAAAGAAGGCAGCTTTCCCAGATTAAAAACATCAAAAATAGAAAGAACAAAAGATGACTAGGAAGAGTGTAATAAACAGATTAAAAAAGCATATACATTTAGTGAACAGAGAATTGCCAAGGAAATAAACAGAAGCAATAAATTATTTTAAATGATGTGTCTTAAAACACAGAGTAGGCAACAGAGAAGTGTGTTTCTGTATGTGTGCATGCTGCAGGGGGTAAGTGAAGAGGAGAATGAAGAGAGAGAGAAAAATAAGAAATTAAAATCAGCTTCTCTGTGTAACTCTTGTTGCCTTTAATCTTTAACACTCAGCTTTTCAATAATGTATGAATAGCCACTGGATACTGGATACTAAAATATACCATATTATCTCCCTATTAGGAAAAGGATAAAACTGTAATATAAATCCACAAAAATAAAAAAAATAAATAAGAAAAAGGAGCAGCTACTACTTACACAATCTTCTGTCTCATTCCAGTGACAGCCATTGGACAACACTGCAAAATACAGTGCCATACACCATTTTAAATTCTCCTCATTATGTTGTCCTAGCTCGAAAATAAGGCAGATAAATGTTAATGAAGGGCATGTTCTGTGCTAGAAAGATATTATTCTCCTAAATTAGGAATCTTATAACAAGAGAGAATTAATAGAAACATATCTTTGTTTATCTTAATACAAGATTGGTACAGGACTTCTACATATGGCAGAGCACTCAGAGTTGATAGGTATAAGTATCATTTAATGATTTCTTTCTCCTCAGAGTAGGCCCAGAGGAAAGGGTGAGTATCCCAAAACCCTGGTGAGTGCTCACCTCTTCAGGAAGTTCACTAAGCCCTGCACTTATTTTAATTGAGCTTTAATGTGGTAGTGGCTAAAAAAAGCTCAGCTTGTGTACCAGGGCACAGAGACTAATACTAATGAGATGCACACTTTGCTTTATAGCTCAAGCTGTTGGTTTTTTTCCTGCTTCGAGTACTTTGTCCTCTTAAGAACTCTAAATAGCACAGGCACAGGTCTTGTTTCCTCTGTAACTACCATCTAAGACAGTTTCCTTTATATGCATCCAGCTTCTGTCCATATGCCCATACCTTCTTCAAGAGAGTGGGGAAAAAATAGGGTAGTAACTAGAGAAATGGTGCTAGTAGGTTTCGGTGTAAAAATCCTGTGGACAGTCACACTCTCACTTGCTCTGTGCAATAGAGGTTTAGAGCACATCATAGTCTTGTTTTGGGTGGGTTTAAGAAAGAGCCTCAGGTCTGGCATGTGTGCTCTTGGGTCTGTGCTTTAATAATTATTGATTCTAGTGAGTTAAAGTACAAGAAGTGTGAAAATGTGCACGGTTCCACCTACTGTTGGAACCTTTATAAGGTCAGAGTTTGGTAAAATAGTCACCATCAGTTTTCTTAGAGCTGTCAGAAACGAAAATGGTGCAAAAGCTAGTTTTTCACCAAAGACATCTTGCCTGTAAGAGGCAAGTCATGATCAAGATACTGCTCATTCATTTTTCTCAGTTATCTTAGCCACATTGGAGATGGTCTTCTTCAATGTGACAAATTCCTGAACCTTTATTAAGTTGCTTTTCCTTGTAATAATTATGGTGACAAAATCAATATCCCAGTTTTTCTTCTCCTTCTCCTTACTGTACACCTTTTTGCCAAGACATTTCACAGGAAAAACATGCAACAGGCTCTCCTGCCCTTCCAACTTGACACCAGCAATGCTTTGGCTAAAGCATCATTTAGCTCATGTTCAATGCTGCTGAACCTACAGCTGGAATAAGGTCTTTCAGAGATTTCTTTAGTAGCTGTTATTGAATGTTGGGGAAGGTGGCAGAGTGAAATTTTACAGTTCAGAAGAGCTCCTTCAGTCCATATTACATCTTTGTCCTTATGAAATAGCTATTAGACCTGATATGTTGACATCTGTTGAACTGAACTTCCTAGTAATTAGATGTCTCTGCTCTAGTGGTGCCCCTAAAAGCACACAAGGAGCTTCATTCCTTTTAGCAAATTATAGGAAAGCCAACTTTCAATGATCATCAATTATACTAACCTCTTTGAAGTGTAATTACATGACATTTCTGACTCATTAGCAGATAGATGTAGTGCAGATCACAGATAAAAAAGAGGAAGGAGATAAGGTGCTTAATAGAGAGTGGTGGTAGCACAAGATCATGTTAAGTTTTCACCTCTCAAGCTATTGTTTGAGATTCTGAAACAGCTATTTTTCCTCTTGAAAGGGGGAGAACTGCCTCTCTTATCTACAGTCCCATGTTCATTGATTCAAACACTGTCCTGATTAACACCCTTGTGACCCTATTGACTTCTGTCCTCCCCATCAGAACTTTCTGCATCCACATTCTAGAGGATCAAAATGTGGCTTTTCTTCCTTTACCCCATCTTACAGTCAGCAAGTTCCACTTCTAAACTAATTAACCTCCAGCCATTCTCATACTTGTGTTTGCTCAGGAAAAAGCCATCTGGTTTTTCTGTCTCACTGCTCCAGTTTTCCAATGTAAAGAGTGCCCTTTGTCTTGGCTCTTCTCCTCCGATGTTTTATGTCTGTGAGGTATGTAATTTTATTTCTACTCAAATTTTTATTACTGAATAGACTGGCAACTGTCTGTAGAGATTTTTACGAGATCAATCATCCAGATTACAGTTGAGATTACTAATCTAACTAGAGACCAAACCGATGTCAGGAAGATGGCAAACCTGCCGCAAGTGATTTTGTGGTCTAGACTGGTATCCAAATAATAAAGCAGAGCAAAAGATGTTATACTTGGTTGTAAATATAGCTCAGGCTATGGGAGTCTAAAACCGTCTCTGGACAAAGTTGTCTTGCTATTGTGAGCCCTCAAGCAGTGCAGCAGAGCTGGTTGTGAGAGCGTTCGGCTTTTATGGAGGAATGTTATTTTCCGCACCACTCTGAAGAGCAACAGAGTGTTTACTGTCATGATAACAGCAAGACACCTTGCTTAGGAGCTGATGATTGCAAGATTAAACTGGACAGTAGTGGCATTACTAGGACTGCTGAGCAGAGTTTCTCCAATACAGTCCCTTGCTGCCACAGCCATTAATTGAGGAATGGTAGAGAAGTAAGAGATTTTAGGGCCGCAACAGGAATCTCATTTTTTCACAGAGATTGTAACATTGGTACAAAATTATTGTCTTTCACTTTGACAAAGTGCAGTCTAAGGGAGATTTTGGAATGCTCTTACATGGCAAAAAGACAGAAAATGCACAAGTAAAATCCCATATGAAAAGTATTTTCTTTTCAGGCGTCATTGCATAATTAGCTAAATTACTCTCACAGGTCTGTTTTATTTTTCTTCCAGGAAGATAAATTGTCTACTTACACCACGAGGAGCCCCCTCATAATTCATTAGACTAGAAAAGCCTTAATTTCCCTTCTGGTTTACTTAATGTTCTTTGTCCTGTTCCTTCCTTTCCCATGTTACAGCCCAGTCGTTAGTTTCCGTAACTCTCCATAAACCAGCGTCTTCACCTATTTCCATTGCTCTTTGCTTCTTTTCTGTGACAGTACGTTCTGCAGAAGCTCAGCAAACCCCCTTTAGGAGCTGGGCAGCCAAGAGACCTACCCAGTGCTGCACATGAGTGATTTTCTGCATTTGCAAGTCTCTGGCCTGATCTATCAGAGTCAAGAACTACAACAAGATTAAGTGCTTTGTGCAAACACCTGAGCTGGGATTACCCGAGCTCTACAGTGCTCATTAAATATTATAGTTAACAGATGCTGTTTAAATTATTTCACAGAGAGTAACAAAGGGGAGAGCTGTAATATTCTTGTTGATTTTCAAACCCTTTTGCCTTGTTGTCTTTTTTGCTTTTGTTAATATTTTAATTCAAACCGACTAGATAGCTCCTCTTTTGTGTTTTTTGGGTTTTTTTTTCCCCAGCACTTTCTAAATACCTGATTGTTTAGAAATTAAATATTTACTCTTTTGGGAAGGTTGGAAACTTTGGAATGGTTTCTAAAATTGATAACCATTTCTCTTCCTTAACATGACTTAAAATGTTGAAGGCCACAGCCTTCACCTATCAGGTTTACCTGCCCTTTACCCTCAATGTAGCATCTAATATACTGACTTTGCCATTCAAGCTTGAGGAGCTAGCACTTAAAAAATACTTCTTTGGCTATCAGAGTAAATAATTGAGGCAGGAATCGAGTTACTCAGAGATCAAACAGCATAAAATGTGGATTTACAAATTGCCAGTTCTGGAATGGGAAGAGATGCGATATTTACCGTTTTTCTAATTGCTGTCTTTTAGTGTTTCACCACATTCACTCGCTACACAGCACGCTTCAGTTTGTTACTGAGGGAAGCATAATGACAAACTAGCTGTTATTAGCTTCTTCCTGATGATATTCTGTTGAAATCAGTATAGTAGCAACAGGGACAAATACGTCTCAGTGGGAGAGAGAAGGAAAACTGCTTTTACCAAGAACATGACTGTGCTAATACAAAATTCTAAACTCTGGAAAAGTGTCTCTCTTCCTCTTCTTTTGTCAAGTTAAAAATTGTTCTCATTCCTATTTGTGATGCTTCAGTTAAATTATGCACACATTTGTCTTCTCCGCTTATTTACTCAAAACAGGCTTTAACTCACAGTTTAATATATTCAGTGGCATTCTTTTTGTGTTGCACCTCGAGGTCTTGCTCAGCTTTTCTGAGTGAGACATTTTACAGCGTGTAACAAAAAGGCGGTCCCTGCCCCAGCCAGAGTTTTTGTATCACTTATATTGCCCAGAATTTTAGGTGTAGTTTCTTTGTGTGTGTGATGTATTTGCCTTTAAGCAGTTCGTGGCACAGGTTGTTTGGTCTTTGCGTGGGTATTTACCCCCAGCCTCTGGCTCAGGCTGCTGAACAAGGGGGTGTCAGTGTGTAGGGGAGACGAGTGGTTTGCGAGGAAGGCTGCGGTACAGCGAGTACCACTGCCCTGCCCGGCCACCTCTCTCAGGGCACAGCACAAAGGAGGGAGGTTCGTGGATGAAAAGTGGAACCACTGAACTTCACCTCTGTTCCACTTTTTGGTTTTTTGCTGACAAACCAGATACTGGATTTCCAGCCATGATATATTAACTATTTGTTTTGCTGCGGCATGTCTTGTGCAAGTCACCATTGCCTTAGTCACCAGAGTCTCAGGATTTAAATGGCAGGCTTTGTCCGCTTGGAGATTACATGCTTACATGGGATTTCCTGTGATTCCTCCTTTTCAATTCATCTTATCAGATGTCACAGAAGAGGCTATTGCTCCCTTAGTTTCACTCAGTAGCTGTTATATCTCACCACTGTTAAGAGCAAAAAATTCCAAAAGCTTGAACCTGAGACCAGACCTTCTTAGAAACAAATTTTAAACTAGTGATTTAGACAACTTGCTACTGCATAATAACACCAGGAAAACCTCTCTTCGCTTCTTAAACATGGTGACTGTTGTTTTTATCCACAAAATGAAAAGTACCGTTGATGTTGTATGAGAGAAAGCCTTGTGTATTCGTATCCAGTGTGTGACAGCTCATCTATCCAACCACAAATTACATTGCTGTGCAAATTGTCTTCAATGAAGACAAAATGTAGAGCAATTTTGCTGGTTAGGATAGAGTACATTTTTTTGAAAACATCAGTTTAACTTTATTTTAGTACTTGGTATAGCTGAAAATACTTTCACATAATACCACATTCATTTTATGTAATTTTTCTCATGTAAATGGTTAAGAGTGGATAATATTCTTTTAATAGATCTATAGTTATTTTTTTTTAATGATGCCCGGGCAGTCATTGCTGCTACTTCACGTGCAGTAGCAGTGTCCAGTAAAGATGAGAATCTGCATTAACCCAGCACGTAGTCAAAAAGAGGAGGGTGGTGGCCGCGAGCTCAGGTCGTGTTCTACCCAATACCCAGTCACTACAGACAGGTTCTGGAAGGCAGCTTTGCCTCTGCATGTTTGAAGGGTTTGTTACTGTTGTGGTCTCTGATTAAGAGCAGAGAGAAGGGAAGAGGTCCATAACCAAGGAGAGGGAAGAGACAGTAAACAGGAATGAGAAAAAATATTGAGAGAACAAAGTAAGCTGGAGCCATGTAGGGCTGGCTAGGATGAGAAGACAGGCTGCAGCGTGGCTGGAAGCAGGCACTGGTTTTTACATGGACTGGTCAGGTGAACAGCCCCAGTGCCCCAGCTTCTGGAACCTCCACTGAGCAAATGATTTTACATCAATAATCCCGGGGCTTTAGTAAAGCGGTTCATCTGAAGAGGTAATAAAGTGCAAAGGCTAAAGAACCAGATCCAGGGTGAGCTGGGGAATGGCATGAATTGCAGCTTTCAAGCAGATAATGTAATACATGTTTGGTTTACCCTAACTCTGAGGGTTTCCCTGCCAGGCATAACATTGCGCGCCCCAGAGCTGGTTGTTATGTGAGTCCCAGGTGGCTCTGCACCAAGGAAAGAGGTGGCAGATCCACATCCATCCCCACAGGGTGTGCAGAAGGAGTCACAGCTGGCTCGAGTGAGGGCTTGCAGGATTAACAGTTCTGCAAGGCCTGAGGCAGTACTCCCAGGAGCTTCGACCAGGGGATTTTTTTTTTTATTCTCTTTGTCATTTTCTGTAAGAGAGAGATCTTTGCAAAGGAAATAAGAAAGACCGCTCTGCAAGCAAACTTCTTTTTAATGTTGTGACATCATTTTAAAAAACAATGTGTTCTCACGGTTTGTTTTTTGCAAAAACAAAAATAGCAAGTGAGAGCAATTGGCAGATCCCTGCTGTCAGTATTTGGTGACGCCAGCACTAGCTACAGCAGATGGAGAGATGCAAACATTCTGGAAAGTTGGACAAACTGATTTTCTTGAGCTTGAGAAAGCAGCCCTGTAAAAATGCTTCTTCCTCCTCAAGTGTAAGCTTTCTCAATTAATAACACTTTCTGAGGAGAGGAAGTTGGGATGTGACTGTGCTTTTGGGACCAAGCCAGCTTTCTATCCAGCAAGCTGCTCTTTCTGTTGATGGTGGCTATTTGGGGAGCATATGCCAGGAACATTCCAAAAGCAGCAGCAAAAGTCACTTTGCTTATAGTAAAGGGAAGGAGTGTGAGTATTCTCTTGCTTCAGTAATGATAATCATTGCAGAATCTTAAAAAACATGGAGTCTGAAGCTGGATAAGTGTTAGGAATTACAAAGCTGAGGATATCTAAGTGCAGTAGCTGGATGAGGGGCACCTACATCATCAAGGAAGTGCTGATATTCATGTTTTACTCTCATACCACTGTCATTTGCTGGTGAATTTAGGGGTGTCTCAGGGGTCTTACAGTACCAGAAAATATCAAGGCTGTAACCACAGAGACCTCTGGTCATCAAATTGATACCACTTAAGGGTGACATGAATGTTTATCAATTATCATGTGAAGACAGCCTGGGTAGACTCTAAAATACACTTGCTCTTAAGATGTTTCTCTAGTACCATCCTGACTTCCTGGGAAGTTGTCTTTCTTTCTGTCAGATAGCAGAGGGTGTCTGTAAGGTTAGTGGGGGTGTCACAGAGAGCAGAATGAAGAGGTTATTCACTAAACGTGCGAAAAATTGTCAGTGTTTACAAACAACTCTGGAAACTTGTTCACAACACTTGTAGCACCACTTTTTTTTTTCTCTGTAGAGCCCCAAAGAGCTTACCCAAAAATGCAGGCAGTTTTGGGGTTGCTGAGGGTGCCTTACAGAGCTGGAACAGAACATGATCCAGGATTAAAGGAGCTTGACAGGTCAGATCACTGGTTACGGGATCTGCAATGCTACACGGAGAGTCCCCTGTCACAAGGATGCCAGGTCCTCTAATCCTCAGGTCTAATGCTCAGGTCTTTTTAAGGTTGGTTTTAACACAGACCAGTGGCATCCAGCACTGCTGCTGGAAGAACACCTGAGTTCGTCAGGGAGGAATATGGACCTTTCAGTGAGCACAATACTCACTCTTTCTATTTCTCTCTGGATGTATTTGTGGGAGTCTCATTACTGAACATTATCTGTGACATGATTCTGAAATGCAGAGAAAACAAAGAAATTATGCGTTTTAATGAAACTTACGTATAGAAATAATATATATGTATGATGCCTTTTCATTGACTTCGAAAAGATAATTCTCTTCTTCGTTAGAGGAAATAGAGGGTTAGGCATGATCTGTCATGAACTGCTGTATGTGAGTAAGATTGCTGTGGAGGAGCAGTCAAAGTCTTGACAGCTAATTATTACAGACTTTTGCTGAATATTGGCCAAGATGAATACAGCTTGACTGGATCTTGAAGCAGGAAAGGATGTAAGTGAGCTGGCTCGATGTGTCAGGGCAGAGTAGTCAAAGCTGCAATCCTAGGGCACTCTCAGTGAATTATGCTGCCAGCTCTTCTGTCTGCTTTTGGCTTGTCTTCTAACCTAATGTTTAAACTTCACGGGTGCCCAGTGACAAGTAGAGAACTGAGGGAGGTCTATGCTGCAGCTCACTTTAACGTTTTTATCAGTGACCTGGAGGAGGTGAGGTAGAGCATTCCAATCATAGTTGTGAATGACAACAAATGGGAGAGTGGAGGAGTTTTACATCCTTTGAAGGTTCTCAGGATTCGAGTGAATAAAACCCTGATCAGCCTGGTATAAACTGGCCCTTCTGTTCTTTAGGTTAATAGTTTCTTTGGCTTTTTCTAATGAGTTTTGATAATTAGAATCCAGTCTTAACCTACTTCAACTTATCTATTTCTTGTTCTATTTGGTATTCTGGGTATTTTTGATGTTTTCTGGTATTAATGGTGAAGGTGATGTCTCATGGTAGCAGTGGGATAAAACAAAATCAAGATCTCAATTATTAGTTTCTTTTGATATTCTTTGGGAATAAATATTCTTCAAGGACAGAGGAGAGCTGTACTCTGAAGAGCTGTCGGTTGTGAACAATAAACATAAGATACTTTGCCTTCAGAACTTCAATGGAAGTGAATTCTTGATGTTTACCAGGTGTTCGTGTTATTGGCCTTCATTGGGTTCTTCACAAGTCATAGAAATTGTGAGCTGGACAAAGCCAGAGTTCTCCTAACCTGTCTCAAATGACAGCTGATAGCAGGCTCTGTAGAGGGATATTGGGAAAATCTCTTAGGTACAGTTCTGGAAAAACATTTAACTGGAGGCTGTTTTCTTCTGGTCTGAAATAAGGGGGTGAATTATTAAACAGGCTGAAATGAAGGAAGCTTGTGGATAGTAGATGGTTGCATTGTGTCTGTAGAAATCTGATGTGAATTTTGTGTCGTGGGGAACAGAGCAGCATATCTCAGTGAGGAGCAACAATATTAACAAATAAGCTACTCGTATGATTCAGCATCTCTAGAGAAAATATGGAGCATGAAAATTTCTCAAGGCTTGGGCTAGTTTTCAGCATTGTTTTGAGTCACCATCAATACTTTGAGTCCATCTCTATGAATTGAAAAATATTCTTTTCCCTGGTTTTGGAGAATTTGCATTGAATGGAGTCCTCTGACATCCATGTTCATCCTTATCTGTGTGCATGGCTTTTGGTGCATGCAAACAAGGCGTCTGCTGTGGCTGCGTAGATTTTTATATCATCTGAAGACTTGGTCTCTGTGAGCTCTTCTGCTTGTGTTGGGCCATTACACCAGCCTCAGGGTGAGGGAACAGAGCATGTGTTTGTGTAAACAGAGCTCCCTGTTTGCATAGAGCTTTCAGTTACATTTTGAAAGAGCTGTGAAGTGCGTTGATGCTGTGTGTTCATGCTCAGAAGGAATAGTTGAGCCTGGTGATCTTTTGGAAGACGTGATTTATTTATTTTGTATTCAACCGTAATGAGCAATTACCTGATTCTGCTCTTGTTCAGCACTTCATCTGTCTCATGTTGATAGTAATGGCTGATTTTAAAATGTTACAAGTTCACAAGCAATTAGGGCAAAGACAAATCAACAGAAGCGACTTTTTTTTGTATGTTAAAAATTAGTTACAATTCAAACCAAAAACCATCAGAGAGAATGGAAAGTGTTGGGAACATAACTTTTGGTTGTTCTTCATCAAAACTATTATGAAGTCTGATTTATTTCAGCTGTTGAGCGTGGTAGGACTATCTTCTAGTGGCAGAATCACAAGCAAAATGAGCTTCTAAAAATGATGATTTTGGATGCATGCAGTAATTAGGAGAAGAGTGAACTCTTGGGCAGATAACAAATCGTGGCACATCCATCATTTCACATCAATTTGGTGAGGTACTAATGAGATTTGAATGCTACACAAGTCTGGTTCTGGCCTCTGCACCAAGTCAGGCAAATACTTCAGAAATGTTTCCACAGTAGCTATTTTAATTCTCTGCAATATCAGTTATTCCTGTAATAATGCACCTCTATGTTTACTGGACTGCATAGCAGACCTGCTGCTGTACGCAGAATCTTTTATCTTGCTCTTTTTTTCTGTTGGCAGGCCAACTTCTCTGGTGCTAGTACATCACCAACCACCTGCTGTGGGCTATCTATCTGTTTTCTTAATTGCGCTGAAATCACTTATGCCAAATAATGCCACATTACAACAGCATAATTTAATTCAAAGCTGTTCATTATAGTTCTATCACCCTTCAGCTTTGGCACCCTCCCAGAAAAGGACCCATGAGTAGCAGGTTAGACAGGTGCCTGAAGTGATAAAAATGCACCCCACATCCCAGTGCCAGGTCTTTTCTGCTGCAGAATCCTGGCATAATTGCACTTCCTGGGTTCCGCTTGTATCATGCTAAAAAATAATAATAATAGTGGTGGTGGGTTTTTTAGACGTTCAAGTCTCGATTAAAATCTCTTGCTGTTCTCACAGTCAAGCTGTACTATGAAAAATAAGGGGTTTAAAGATGCATTACAAACATTGCTTACATTTGAACAGTGGAGCTTTTCACTTAAAACCTGTACAGAATTATGCATTACATTAATGGATGCCAAGGCTGGAAGAAATTCACAATTATTCCCTAATGAGAATAATAATGAAAGTTGAACTTGTGAGCATTTGGCTTTTTGTAGTACTTTGAATTTAATGTACATGGTTTAAGGCATTTACTCCATAATAATTTAAGGTATTGCCATGCAGAATGTAGTTTATTAACCATTCCACTGTTTCTCTTAAAGTATTTATAGTAAACTTTTTACAATTAATCAAAAGCAGACATTGTAAAAACGAAAATCAGATTTATTGCCAAGATCGTAAATGTCAAGTATACTGTTAGGCAGGCTTTGTATTACTTCAGTTGCGACCTTAAAGAACATTTTAAGTGATTGGAAAAAGGAAGTTTATTAAAGGCTCAGCAGGTCTTCTCTGCACTCTACTGTTATTAATGTAAATCACTGCATCATGTGATGGAGGAGCAGGCAACATGGTAGGAGCAGCTTTTAATCAGGTTTTCTCTGTGACTAGCAACACCTTCAGGAGGAACTTAAAACACAGACCGTCCTGTTTCTTCTGACAAACAAATGCAATGAGATCTCAGAAGAAAGAAAGATAGTGCAAGCCATCCAGGGTACTTAATTGCTGAACTTGTCTTTGAATACACCCCCATATCTCTGAGGAGCATTTTATGGGGTGTAGCTTGGTAATAAGCTACCCTGTGATCTGCATGGATATTAAAGGCTGTAGAAAATTAGCTGTGACTCCAGTGGACAAAGGCAATAAGAGGAAGGTGGAGATGGAGAAATTCAAAGCAGTTGATGGGAAACAGCGTTATCTAGGGCAGTAGGTGTACAGCAGCTGGTGAAGGTTAAAAAAAAAAAAGGGAAAAAAACCTTTGGGAGATTACCTGTCTGTGTGGGTACTCCATGCAGCATGATCTGAAGCACACATAAACCCCATGTAGGGCTGAAAAAAGAAGCAAACATGGGGTCACGACTTAACAGACAGACACTGATGTCTGTAAGGAAATCCAACGCTGCTGACATTTTCTACTGTGGAATTGACTTTATCTTCAGTCCAAGGTACTTGGTAATGCCTGAGGCAAAGGTTATTTGTTTGCTTTTCTTAGACAACACTAATACATTCCCTTAGCTACTAAGCTAGGGAAAAATCTACTAAGAAAGTAAGTTGAATAATTTTGATGCATGATCTAAATTTGAATTCTGGTTGGTAGGTTTTGATAACTTCTGGCACTGTGGAGACATGCCCATAGCACAGAAGGCCCTGGGCTGGGATTCTGGCTCTGACCTCAGCTTCTCCAAGTTTCATTTCACACAAGGGAGAAATGTAGATAAGGGCTGGTATCTGTTTTGCAAACTGTTTGGACACTAGTAGATTAAAAATGTAACTGAGGAAAAGGGCATTGTTTTACTATTAATAGGCACTTAATGAAATTATATAGAAAATAGAAGAAAGAAGTGAACAAGGTTTTCTCCATTTTTGTGGTTGTGACTTTCGAGCAGGGAAGACTTGGGATAGGTATAGGAGGATAGAGAGGTACTGTACACATCTCCTGTGGATGTTTGGAAATCTTCGTCTTTGAGGCTCTTTAAAGCTATCACTGTCTGAGAGGTGAGTATAGAGGATCCCGTTTTAGAGCTGGCTCTGGATTGATGACTTCTTGAGGTTGGTTTTACATGAAAATACAAATTGAAGTAAGAAGGTAAGCTAAGAGAAAACAGTTATGGTAAGGAAGAAAGAAGAAGTATTTAGACTAAAGGCAAAGCTATAATTTCAAATGTTTGATTCCTTTATTACTGTATGTTTTCAAAATATTTTAGTTCATAAGATGTAAACATTTTAAGTGCCTTTCTGCTTTGGAAAGCTACTGATCGCTTGAATTGAAGCATTAAACACAGTTATTTTCATTATCTGAGAACCTTTATTGCCAAGAGGTGTTAGCTAACACTAAGAAGTTAGCAGGGAAATCAAATTAAAGCTGGAGTGAGCAGGACACATGCAAACAATACAGAATATTCAGGGCACACTTACCATTGATGAAGCTTGTAGGAAAAGCTGCTAATGGGTCAGGGAAGTGAACCAGGTATTTTACAGATGTTTTGCCTGTTACAGAAAAAATTCTGGCAAATGATACGTGAAGTAGTTTATGACACTGTCATGAGAAGCCCTAGTGTGTACGTGAGGGCTGACCTGCACACCTGGGAACTCCTCTTATTCACAGAAGCTCCAAGGCCGGACCAAACCTGCGTCTGACTTCACAGGTCTTGCCAAGGTGTTCACCACTTCCTCAAACACACTCTTCTTAAGCACTGCTTAAACACCAGCATTGCTGGGGACTTAAACAAAACCCAGACCAGTGGAACAGATCCATTCCTGCATCACCACTTGGTTGATTTTGTAATTGTTGGTACAGCAGCATTTAGTGTACTTGGAGTGATGCTTAATCAGCAAGGAGGGATTTGGTGGCTCCCCACAAAGCCACCCCACACCCCACTAACTCACCTGTACAGTCACTTTAAAAATGTCTAAATGGAAAGGTATTAACAGGTTAGGCTTTAGACTGAAAAAAATAACTTCTTCATAATTCTACCTCTTTAAGAATATATATAGAAAATTTAATTGCTACTATGAAATGGAAATTATCAACATTTTCAGAATTGCCCTGGAATAGAACTGTAGCCCTGTAGCAAGGCTCCAGCCCTTTCCTCTTCTGCTTCTGTTCCTACAAGGAAATGTACTTTGGTTGGATTCTCTTTGGTACTTCTCTTGTGGTGAGAAGGTTTGAAATGGCTTACTGGATCCCAGTCGTGGCAAAATCAGAGAATTCAGACTTTCAGTCCTTCAAGCAGTCTGTAACATTTCAGCATCTCCTTTCACATAAATTGACCTCAACTTTTTTGTTTGTGGTGGGGCAATTGATGTCACACCTAACTCAAGCTGACTTCCAGTATTCTCCTAAATTTTCCCTGTAGGTCTGCTTACTACAGTCAAATTACCTACAAAGCAAGGTGTCAGCTGAGATAAGTAGAATTGGAAGAAAATGGTTCTGGTTGTCTAAGGTGCTCTGCAATATTTGCAATCTGTGGATAAGCAGCAATCAGCAAAACTCACAATAAGCGGTAAGTGCTCTAAATGTCATAATGAGCTCAGTCATTGAAATCTGAATGCCATTTATGTTGCCCTTTGATAATAATTTATGATTGCCACTCAAGAAGGCAATCGTGTATCCAGTACAGCTGAAAATTAGATGCATAACCCAGGCTTGCCATTACAGTCTGAACTGCTGTAAAGTATAATAAAAGGATCTTTTTGTGTTGAGATGGCTTACATCCATGTCATGTATTAAAAGAGAAGGGAATCAATCTTAAATAGCAGAATTTATTTGAGGAGAATGTGTCGATTACAGGTATTCTTTGGAGAACTCTACAGATAATGTTCTAGTTCATAAAATACATGTTATGATGCTGACATCTGGTCTCTTTCACTCGCATTCGTATGTTCTGAAGATCTTGCTAATCCCGATCTGTCATACTAAGTACATCATTTAGGGGTTGTTTTTGTCTTCCCTGCCCCCCCCCCCCTTATTTTTTTAATTATTTATTGCGAACTCTGAGGTGTTAGTCTGATTTTCAGACTATGAGACCTTTTGCTTCTTTCCTGCCTCAATAAGGAACGATTTTTAAAATATTTTCTATCTGCAAAAATTTTTGAAAGGGTGTAATGCTGTAAGACTCCTTTTGTCTGCTTTTTCTCTTTGTGCATAAATCCAATTTAATCACAAATTTAATATATCCCATGTTTAATACTGATGGGCAGGTAAAAACATGGTGGCAGAGAGGAGAGTACCTAATTTCTTCTTCAACATAAAGAAGAATAAGAGATTGGATATAGCTCATCCAGTAAACATGTTCCAGTGTTAACATGAATTATTCCACTGAATATTGGTAGGTAGTACACCTTCTGCATGGCACACTAAGTTGATAACATGCCATCTTATCTGGTGATCTGCTGAATCCACCAATAGCCATGGTTCAACAGACCAGGATAGCTGGAGTACCTTCCCAACTGTTAAGTGCTTCTCATTTAGGGGAATTCTTTGGGGTTTTGGCCTTCTTGCTGTTAGTTATCCAAGAATAAAACTTCCCAAGATCTTGGAGAAAGATTTGCAAGATGAACATCAGCCTTGCATTGCTTGGGAGTCTTCAGTACCTACTTTTAAGTATCTGTTGCTCTCTAAAAGTTACAGAGTGAAGAGGCATTGAACTAGAAGGGGATGCCAAAGCAGCAGCAGCAAACTGTTGGAAAGGCTAAATTATTTTCATAGGGTATGAAATTTTCCCATTAATCATAGAATCATAGAATAGTTTGAGTTGGAAGGGACCTTAAAGATCATCAAGTTCCAACCCCTCTGCCATGGGCAGGGACACTAGAGCGAATTGCTCAAAGCCCCATCCAGCCTGGCCTTGGAACACTTCCAGGGATGGGGCAGCCACAGCTTACCTAGGCAACCTGTTCCAGAGCCTCACCACACTCACCATTTCTGGTGTCTAATCTAAATCTTCCAATTTAAAACTGTTGCCCCTTGTCCTGTCGCTACACTTCTTCGTAAAAAGTCTCCCTCCAGCTCTTCTGTAGGCTCCCTTCAGATATTTATATAAGGTCTTCCTGGAGCCTTCTCTTCTCCAGGCTGAACGAACCCAGCTCTCTCAGTCTGTCCTTACAGCAGAGATGCTCCATCCCTCTGATCATCCTCGTGGCCCTCTGCTGGACCCGTTCCAACGTCCAAGGTCCATGTCCTTCCTGTGTTGAGGACTCCAGAGCTGGACACAGAGCTCCAGGTGGGGTCTCATGAGCACAGAGTAGAGGGGCAGAATCACCTCCCGTGACCTGCTGGCCACACTTCTCTTGATGCAGCCCAGGACAAGGTTGGCTCTCTGGGCTGCCAGTGCACACCACTGGCTCATGTTGAGCTTCTCATCCACCAACATTCCCAAGTCCTCCTCCTCAGGGCTGCTGTCCAGCCATTCTCTAACCAACCTGTATTTGTGCCTGGGATTGCCACATCCCAGGTGCAGGACCCTGCCCTTGGCTTGGTTGAACTTCATGCCATTTGCACGAGCCCACCTCTCCAGCCTGTGCAGGTCCCTCTGGATGGCATCCCTTCCCTCCAGCCTGTCTGCGCCACCCAGCTTGGTGTCATTGGCAAACTTGCTGAGGGTGCGCTCTATCCCACTGTCCATGTCACTGACAGACATGTTAAATTTTACTGGTCCCAGTACCAACCCCTGAGGAACACCACTCGTTACTGGCTGCCACTTGGACATTGAGCCATTGACTGCAACCCTTTGAGTGAGACCAATGTATACTGTTTGCATTCAAACAGGAAGACTGGTGGCTCATTCAAATGATTTCAAAAAGCCACTGCTATCTTTGAAGTAACACCTTTGCTTACCATATTTGCCAGTTGTTCATTCCTGGCATGACTGGATTTAGATTTGTCATCACAAAACTTTGCATAAAAAGCAGTCACTACACGACATATACAGCAAAGAGAAACTGTGTGTGAAAATAGGACACCACTCTTAGAATTTTCTTCCCAGGCCACAGGGCTCCAGCATGGGGTAAACCTTATTTCATACTCTCTGGGTTTTCAAAGCAGCCTTAAAAAAAAAGATCTGTATTCATTAAGGGTGTATAAAGCATGCATCAAATCAGATAATGATAAACCTCCTACATCAGAGCAGCTTTCCAGTATGCCTTTGCCGTGGTAGCTTTTACATATGTTGTATATATAATCTAAACATGGAGAGATTGCTCAACAAGTGAGGTAGATGTAGAAAATACAGCCTGGGTACTAAATAGGACCCTTTGCTAATGAACATTGTGGACTTTTTATCCTGATTACTGCAGCAAACTTCAAAAGAGGCTGAATAAAGTAATCCTATTTGATGCTGAAAGAGAAGTACACTGCAGTAAGGAACTATTGAAAGTGAGCTTGTAATTGTCTTACCCCAGAGGTCTGAAAGATGCAAGATTTATAGGAGGAGATATGGGAATTTTTTATTAGACCAGCTGATTATATCTGGAAAAAGCAGATGAGCTTCAGGTCGCAGTCTCCTCAGCAGACAGACCAACAGCAGACTTCAAGCCAAGTGCTGACAGAGACAAATTTGATAGGAAAAAGATAGCTGGGTCTTGCAACAGAAAGAAACTGTAAACTGTGGAAGAGGTGATGAGTTTTGTCTCTTAATTAGTATATGTGGAATAGAAAGGTGTTGTTAGGGGCTAAAGAATGAAGTTTGTAGTGTTATAAAATTTATATTACTGTTGATTGTGGTTGATTTATTTTTTTAATCTCGCTGTAATTCCTTGGCTTCTGGAAGTGTTTCATTGGCCTCCTCTACAGGTAAGATCTGAGAGGGCAGACAGAAGGGTAGAGACTGTGCAGCCATTCTCCAGCTTTCTGTGTTTAGACAATGGTGGTCCCTCTGGTTCAGCCTAGCTCTTTGTTTTCACCTATGTGCTTTTCAGGGAGGTGAGGTAGAAAAGCTAGACAAGAAAATGTGCCGAGGTGAAGATTTTGGAAATACACCAGTAGCAAACCAGGAGCGTCTGCCTCTGAGATGAGGCAATAACTGCCTGCCGAGAACAGGAGAGCAAATTGTCAGTCAAATGGCTGCTTACACTAACATTTATGGCTTAAAATCTGGGTCCTACTGGAATAGTTTTGGGTGTCTGGGGTCACACAAAGAAGCCTGATGAGTTGTCTTCTGTTTTTAATCAACATTAATCAGATTTTCAAATAATTTGTTTCTTTATGTAAAGAAACCCTTTAGGACACTTTCTAAGAATGAAAAATCCATGTAGCCTCTGGCCCACTTGATAGGGCACATCCTTTAGATATGAAATATTGAAGGGGATAGAGCTGGAACTCAAATATTTGTCTTTCATATGCCAGACAAACCTATCTCTTATGTACTCAACAGACAGAACAGTTTCTAACTTAATCTGTGCTTTGAGAGAAAACATGCTGTGAAATCTCAGGATTACAGGTAGCATTCATCCCACAAGAAAAAATCAGTAAGGGCAGAAAAAAATAAATTTTTTTGGTAGTAAAAGAAATGAATTTGATAGATAATAATAATAGAGGGACTTTCCCAGCCACAGTGCTCCCAAGAAGGATTTTGGTAGCACAGCAGGAGTGTATTAAAAAGAGATGCCTCTGCAATGGTGTGTCTTGGTTTCCGACAGTCCAGAGAGGTTTCAAAGATGCTAGTAGAAGACAAATACTTCTTATAAAATAAAAGCTTGTTTAGTACATGATGGTGTGTTTTAGAGATTTTTTGGGAAGTAGTTTAGATTTCTGTCTGCTGAGCACGTATGTATTTGCAAAAGCCCAAATTTGGAACTTTTTGCCTTGTTCCCATTCACAGTTTAGAGTCCAGCCCTCACGGTCTGTTCTCTCGTTCCTGCCAGCTTTGACATACCGGTTGCATTTGGAATTGATTATTCTGGACTCAGTTTTCAGTCAGTCTTGCAAGCCACTAACTGTACAGCTGCTGCACAGCTGCTCTTATCTGCCTCTAAGGAGGGACTCTCTCACCTCTTCTACAAGACAAGAGGGGCATTGTGATCTTTAAAGTCAGATAATTTATTATCATTTTTCCCAAGCCCTTAACCACAAAGTTCCAGAGTTGTCAATTAATTTGCAATTATTTATTGCTAGTCTAAGAGAGGAAAGGTTTGAAAACATCTAAAGGACCTTTAGGAAATCTACTATTTTTCTATCCCAGAGTAATTTCCAGTCACTGCTGTAGAAACTTGTTGTGAAATGTCTCATAGTCACACACAGAAAATGACCACAGCAGGGAATTTGCACCTTGATTCCCAATACGTCAAGGGATAGTAGCTTAAAAATTCATCTCCTGAGCCCATTTCACATACAACTAGTAAAAAAAAAACCAGAAAAAAAACCCAACAAAGAAACCCACAACAAAACAAATAAACAAAGAAACCCCACACCAAAACCAAACAAACCAGAAAAAACCCACCACCAAAACAGAATTCTTCCTTAATATTTCTCAATGATTCTGCCTTCAGCATTTTATTTTTCACTTTAGAATCCTTTCCTCCTTACACACTAGAGTTTAGATTGATTTGTCTCTACACAGGGTAGCCCTTTTTTATCTTTTTTTTTTTTTTTTTGAATGCAGCAGTCATGTGGAATTCTCTTCTAATTGATTTGATGTAATTGCAGTTATGAGTTGTCAAGTAGTGAGTCTGAAACAACTCAGGCAAATACTACTGAAATACTGAAGATCTGGGACATACCATAGGCTGTTGGTATGTCCAGCTGCTGCTGTGACCTTTCTCCCCAACGTGATCTGCTGTACAGATTCCCTCTGGCAGGTTGGTGGGCTGAAAGTCAAGGCTTCTGTCTGGTGACAACCTGGGAAATACACCTCTAATAGTATCTGTGAGTCACAGAGACCCTAAATGTTTTGTTGCTTTTCCATTCCTCTGCTCCGTTTCAGTCTGGATTTGAATACAAGGGGAATGCTGGAATGGTCTAATTGATATAAAGGATTAAAATGTTACTATGTATCCTGTTTTCATTGAAAACTTTTTCTCTTGTAACTGTCTCTTTCAAATGGTGAATTGCATTTTGGTTCTGAGTTAGAAGATACACAGTTTATCTTTGTGAATCTTCATCGTCCTAGAAATCCATGTAAATCATTAAAATCTTGAAATTTTTGTGCAAGGTCTGTATCCTATAAACTATTTAATAATGAAAGCATCTAAGGACTGGAATATATAAAATGGAATTTCTACTGGACTTTAAGATCTTTTGATTAAAAATACATATGAGGCTGAAATATTAATAAATCCATAGAGTGTATGTCCTGGTGTTCAGATGGGCTGAGGATCCGGACAACCTCTTGGACTCAGTTTGTGTGGTAGATGCTCATCACGTCTGGACTTTAAGCTCTGTCCTCATCTGCTGAGAGGAGTTTTTCCTCCCCTTGGGGTACCTACACCCACATGGTGCACGGCCCCATCACATTCCATTCCCTTCCCTTCTGGCTGCGGCGCCACCATCTTGGGTATTCCCTAAAAAGCCACAGCCCATTGTGAGATGCAGAAGTTACAGTTCTTCCTTTGGACACTATATTCAGTGCTTCCTTGCAGTAAGTTATGTGACAGGAGTCATGCAACACTACAGCTTGGACTGATTCCTGCTCTTCTGATTCCACATCCATATGCTGACAGATTTGGTTCCTTCCAAGCAGGCTTTGTCAGCTCTAGTAGATCCATCTACTAGATGGCTGAATATTTAATACAGTGTTGCCAAAGCATTAAATAAATAGACAAGAATAATAATAGTAAAGTATTAATGCAAGAGGATAGAACAGTTTGTGGTATTATGTTCTGTAAATAAAAAGCTAACTTTATTCCCTGTGTGTTCTTTTCAGGTTCTCCCTCAAATGTTCCCATTACTTGATTTTGCTTATTTTATTGTCATTCTGGTGGTGAAGGAACACCTGACGGTGCTGCTGACCTGGGTGGGCCCTCATGCTGAGAACATGTTGTTGAGTTTTGGTTTGACTTTTTATTTTCCCACTAGCCCAAATTATGTTAGGAAGATGAAAAATAGTGGAAAACAAAACCTCTGTGGCAGAGGGCTTACAGATGAAACAGAAAAACATGTAAGCTTGCTTGGTTTGATAGTATTTGATAGTAATAAAGCTTGGCAGAGGAAGAGAAGGGGATGAGGGGAGAAAGGTAAAGTAGTGGGCTGCTGTAGACCCAAATATTTTGGTCCATGTTCTATATATTTTTGTCTATAATGTGCAACTTTTGCTAGTTTTCCTCCTTGACTGTTTGTATCTACACCCAATGTAGAATGAATTGTATTTTAAACTGGGTAGATATGATTTTCTATGATGGCATTTAATAACAGAGTGTTATATTCCCCCTTTTTCTTCCCCAAGACGTGTCATTGGTATTAGGCGATCATGTTGCCTGCAGGGACTGTGGGTCTTCCTTCCTTCCTTCCTTCATTACTTAAGTCCTCCTCTTCCTGGCTTGTGTATTCACGGCTGTGCTGGTTCAGCCTGGCCTTTTTCACTCATTTTAGACTTACTTTATGTTGCATTAAAGCAGTATATGCATGAGGTAATAAAACTAAGTTTACATCTACTCCTCCAGGTCCTCTGGCCACCATCTTTGCTCTCTCTCCAAACAATCATCAATAAGTTCTTTTCTTTTTCTTCTCTCTCCAAACAGTTCCCCACAGACAGTGCTGATGGGAAACAGAACTGAGAAGTGTCCAGAGCTGTCAGGATGTGAAAGCTTGCAGGTATCAGTGTGCCAGTTCACTGCTGGGATTCCTGACTCCTCTCCAAAGGCTATGGGGGGCAAGAGAGGTTGAGAGACCTGTTTCTGGTCCAGCTCACAGACCAAACAACTCAGCATTTTCCTTCCCCCGTCCTTAGTGTGCAACCATCTGCTCAGTGATTAGATACATTCTGCTCACCAAAGACAGAGGGAGGAGGTAGACTCTGGGTTAAAGCACTGAGGTGGGACACAGCCGTGTTGGATTCAGTTCCTTCTCCTCACACTGTGAAAATGCCCTATTGTATCAAGTGAGGGTGCAATTGGTAGATGTCAGTGTAGTTAAAAATGAGGGCACTTAAATGCCCTTTTCCCAGCTCTACCCTGGTCAGTATGGTAGAGTTAATCCCAGCCTGGAACAATGTCCTTTTATTTATCATGATCAGAGATGCAGACATTGCTATGAATGAGCAGAGGTGATATCCTTATTTATGTAGGAATAGCCCAGTTGTTGCTTTCCAAGATGAATATAGATTCAGCCTCAGGATGGAAGAACACAAGGTTCAGTGATAAAAACTTAAAAGGAGTTCAGAGGTGGTAAACTGTAAGTCTGTTCAAATCTTGTTCAATAAAAAAGTATTCCTTTGAATCCTAAATTCAACAAGTTAGCACATCTTGCAAAAGGTTTATAAGAACACACAATGCTGTCTTATATATTACATTTCTGCCATATTTTAGCTGTGGATACTAGAGCATTATTTCTTTTACTGGAGCAGAGGCAGTGGTATGTTTTTTGAATAGTTTTACAGAAAATCTTACTTTAGAAGCAGCTGATCTAGCAGGAAGCCATTAAATGGTTCAAAGGGAAGTGTCAAGCAGTTCATGGTCTGAGGCCTGGCTAGTATTGCAGTGTGGAAATAAAAGCCCAGAAAATGCTGACCACTATCTCTCTTTTCCTTTTTGTTTGTGTAGAAAAGTTAGATTTCCTCTTATTTGTCTGAAATGGAGGCAAATTCATTTGCTTTTTCTCCTGGGTATCATACTGGCTGTGCTATATGTGTTTACAATACCTATTGCAGTCGTCCTTTAAAAAAAACCAAACTAGTAGAACTAGTTCCTTTCTGTTTGATCTCAAGCACAGGAGTTTTGTTTGCACCAGTACTGGCTTAGTGATCTTATTCTCTACCAGCCTTAGTAAAACTAAATTGAGATAATGAGTAGCCATAAAAATAATACATCAAATATATGAAAACTCTTTCAGTTGTGAAGTCCTTAATTAATCCAAATTTTCATGCAGTGCTTTGCATTTACAGCAAGACCTTTGCTCACATAGTCTGGGTAAGTAGCTCTCTATGATCATCATTTATCTGTTAAGCACAAATGGTGCATTCATCTGAGAAGCAACAAGATGAAGCCTTCAGCTCAAAAGATAAGACTAAGATTAGAGACAGCCCACAAAGAAATGCAAAAATAGTCTCTCTAAGGAAAGTGAAAGAATTTAACCCCGACAATAACCTTGTAAGAAGACTCAAGACTGAGATAAAGACTCAGCTTGCAGTACTGGTGATGTTTTGCACAATCTTACACATCCTGGATGCATGTTTGTATCTACATATGGAAGTATATCATGAGTCTCAGAAGGGCAGAGTTCAGAGCTAAATTCATGGGGACCTTTTTCTTACAATCTGTAATTCTGAGAAGCAAGAACCAGGGCTTAGTCAGTGTCCTTTATGGTCTTTTTGGTTTTTTCCCGTGATGGCTGACAGATGATGATGCAGAGGATGAGGAGAACCACCACTAACTAGCTGCATGGTAGGTGACAGCTCTTCTGTATCTGTTCATGTTCAGCTCTAGCGCTGAGCACAGGGCTAAGGAAGCTTGTTTAACTGCAGGTAGTCTTTCATTTCTCAAATATTTTAGCTCCCCAGGGTAGCTGGTTTTGTCAGGTGAACTACACATGTTCTTTGAAAAGTCCAAATTTCAAGCTGTTAGGACAGTTCTAATGGTGCTGTGTTGTTGTTAATTGTAGCCCTGTTGTTCAGAATTCAGTCCAGAGGCATAAATATATCCGAGAACTGTGGGTATAGAACTTTTCTTCTACCAAAGAGCAAAGAAAACCGGAATATCATATTTTACAGTAAACCAGATATTTTCTTATTCCTCTTTCTTTCTTGTTTGTCATTCTCAGCTTTATCCTGGTATTCAAAAATCACAGAGTCTGTGTAAGAATGGTTATTTCTATGTACATATATGTATGTATTCTTGGTTCCATAGTGTGGTAGCCCACTAACGTATGCTAGCATCACAGCTTTGTAAAATACAACATTTCTGGCTTGAATTGTAGGCTGGGGAACAGAAAGAAAAAACACTCATGCATTTTGAATTACTGTGTGGAAAAATGAAATGAGGTTACTTGTTGCTAGAGTGCTGCCCAAAAAAATGGGCGAGATAACTTAAAATTGCTACCTTTTCCTGGAGTTTGAGTAGTATTTAAATTCCTCTGTAGGCTTCTGTGCACTGCTA
Source organism: Scolopax bukidnonensis (assembly GCA_028571045.1). NCBI lineage: Eukaryota > Metazoa > Chordata > Aves > Charadriiformes > Scolopacidae > Scolopax > Scolopax bukidnonensis. Next base: position 1,687,491 of record JAOWAV010000002.1, on the reverse strand, counting down.
GTTCCTTTTGCTTTGGAAAGCAAGCTGAGCATTTCAGTGAGATGGATTTTAGAGAGACATATCTCTTCTCTTGGTAAGAGTTTGGCATTTCTAGTTCTACTTCTGGAAGAGCAGTGAAACACGTATATACAAATACATGTTAAAAAAATCAAAGGCAAACCTAAATCTTTTGAGAAAAGTCTGCTGTGACACATGGAAGACACATTTGCTAGCAGCCTTTAAATGAAATGGACACTTTGCAGCTCATGGGAACCTAAGGGAGGCTTATAAATCAAGTCAGTGGGAGAAGAAAGGCCCTCAAGGAGAGATTTATACCTGAGAGAGCTCCAAGAACACAGCTGAGGAAACATGGCTTGCATCTTGCTGCAGCATGAACAGCAGATATAGTCAACAGACATAGAGTGTCAGATGAGAGTGCCAGAACTCCCTGAGCTCTTGGTTTACCCAATAAAATTAGGAAGGATGTATTGACTTGATAAGAATCTGGCATGAAAGGTCTTCCTGTGTTTCCATCAAGCCTTCTAGCAGAGGAATACAAATTCTCAGAGGGTGAAGTAGTTCAGTATCAACGATGGCATGATGGTTTGTTTGGGTAGGTGTGGCAGACTGCCTTGTCCATGTTCTGTTTGTCCATCAGGGAGAATATGGAGCTGGACCTACCTTTTCGTAGTCAGCTACGTACACCGAGCAGAGGACGATCCTGTCAGCACCTAGGCAATCTCTACCAGTTTCTTTTGCATCTCTGGCAACCACTGTTGCCCAGTGAAAACCAGCTACACAATAAAGACTAACTTGTTCTTCAAACCTGGTGAACGCAACCACTATTTCCAAGTGATCCTGCATCTCAGAGCTCACTTCTTTGCAGAAGAAAGCTATGATTATAAAATTTAATGCTTTGCTTTTTGTTCTTGCCATGGCAGCTGTGCCGTCTCTGTTCACCCTGGTGACTAATGGCAGAGTTTAAATTTCTTGCAAATATAATTCTCTGTAGATTATGGTCATGTATCATAATTCTATCTAGCAAAATCTGTTCCTCGATAAAAGGGAATGTAGTATCATTTGTATTTACAGTCTTGTTCAAAGGAGTGATGTGAGGTTAATTGGAGGGTTAATTAGGAGAGGTTTAATCTAAAGGCAACAAGTCTAATCTCTACTCTCAGATTCATAAGAGAGCTCTTTGCTCAGCTCTTCCACTAAAAGCAACATTCCTTAGGGATAAAGATCTCTGACACAGCTGGCAATTCCACTTATTTCAAGGTAGTATAAGTTCACAGGAGTTCTCACCTGGAAACAGAGCAAGGCAAGTATAGCTGCTCAGCTGTAATAATTCGTCTTCCATGTTATCATGGAAAATCAAAATCTTGAAAGGAAACATGAAAGTTAAGCTTTCTGACAAAACAGCTGTAGGCAAATGTGGCTTATTTTGCCTTTTTGGCAATGACAGTAGAATTCTCAAGGTCAGTAACAATGTCACTGTCTGATGCTCTGCATTTTTTTAATCAATAAGTATGAGAAAGATGAATTGCTTTGAAGATTAATGGCCAATCAGCACTGTAAGTGTAACAGTCAAAGGCTGAAAAAAGGACATGCCCTTCTACTGAGTCAACCTTCATACAGCCCAGCCTTGTCTTGAGCACCCGTGCATCCCCGTGCAGTCAGGGATGAGATGGTGTAATGGTTCCTTTTAGGCCAAGGCAATAAATAATGTTCTAAATAGACAGTGAAAATATAGGGCCTCCTGTAGCTGAGTAGCTACTACTGGGCTCTCTTCTGCAGACAATCTTGAAGCAGTGTGATAGAAATGAGTCCAGAAAGCCTTTTTCTAAATTTGCTTCTGGTTCTCTTACTTCATTGAGGCAGAATTAACCAGGTTCTTTTCTTCCACTCATCATTTTGATATCCGTCTCTGCCTCTTCTTCCCATCTCACTCTTCTTCCTTCCCTGTTCTTTGTGAGCTCTTACACACAGCAACAGTGAGGAAGGAAAAGGAGAGGAGAGAGAAGTAAGTTCCAGAAGTGGCTGAAAGCAGTGAGAAGAAACTGTCCATGGCAGAGACAGAAGAGACACAGCAAAGGGCAAGGGAGAAGATGCATGTGGGATGTAAATCATGTGCTTGGCCACACTGCTGCTTACAGGCCATTATGGCTTAATGTTCCAAGCTTTGGGGTCACCAAGCAGGAGTTTTAGGCTAGGTAGTTGCCTGTAGTGATGTTTCACATTTCAGTTATGATCTTAATTCCCATCTTGCTTTATTTGCTTGTTGAACTATGTAATTATAGAATTAAAAAGAAAAAAAAAAGGAAAAAAGCACTTTAGGTTCTAAGTCACAGAAGTCTAAGATGATGTGCTGCATGAGAAATGAGTAGACACCTGAATGCTGAGAAGGGTAAAGCCTGCAAAGCACGAGGAGCAGAGCGATGGCATTTTCATTCAAGCATGTGAGTCTGCTGCAGATGCCTAAAAGCAGGCAGCAGGGTAAGAAGATGAAAAGATAGCACTGAGGGCTCTTAAGTCTTCAACAGGATTCTCTAAGAGTACACTTAAAGACAAATGGAGCACTCCAGGAAGTCAGCTGATGTAGGCAACGAGAAGAAGAAGTTGTTTTTGAAGTGTACTTCCTATCCTTTGCAATAGTTTATTAATTCTCTTTTAGTCTTTTAAGTTTCAGAGAAAAATTCTAAAAGTATCTCACTGTGGGCATATTGTTCAATAGGCAAGAGCTTCCATGGCATTCTGGAAAATCCCCTGTATCTGCCATCATATGAACAGTATTAAGATGGCTTGGAATATCCTTGACGTCTGATATACCTCAAGATTCAAGAATGACACTTGCCACCTCTGCTCTGTATTTAAATATTTCCTTCCCATAATCACAGTCTTCATTTTTGCCTTTACTTACGTCAGCACGAAGATTTTTCACACTTTCCCTTTTTGTGTTTGTAATGACCAGCTGTGTATATAGCTTTAATTTATATCTCTTCTTAAAAATTCAACACGATACCAATTTTTTAGAAGCTTGTTTCTCATTGAGACCAGAAATGAGGATGTTGTATCTAATACTGGTGCATGACAGCTCTTGGTGTGGTGATAATCTGTATTGATGTTTGCTCTGCAAGAACATGTGGCCTGCCAGCTTGAAGTACCATGGGAACTGTCAAGTGTATGGGTGAAGTGTTAGAAGATGACTGTCTTCATTACAGCTTTGAGGCTGGCATTTGTCTTGTCTAATTAACCACTTGAGAGGTGTCCTTCCTCCTCCTCCAGGTACTACTGAAAACCCTCAAAAATCTATAAGCAGGACCTTGCCAGGTGAGTCCTTTTTCTTTAGCCTCTTTGGTATTTCAGTCCAGCTCAGGGCTGTTGGAGGCTCTAACCCTCTCATACCTTCTTTCCTGCTTACGCACAGCCATTCATTTCAGTGTTGTCTAATGCTACCCCCTCCTGCTAAGACCTTGCCTCTTCTCTAGGCCTTGCCTGCGAAAAGGCACCAGCAGCAGCCCTGTTCCAGCATATCTGGTAAGGAATATCCCATGCCTTTCCGAAGACAGAAGCACAGTCAGTGGACTTCTGCCAGGAGGTAAAACCAGTGCCTTCATCTTTCTGCACACTCTGCTCACCCGAGACACTGCCCGGGGGGAGATAAGCAGCCCACTGCAGACCCTGAAAGGTAAATGCCACACTCCTGCAATGTCATAAGAGCCATCCGGGGGTCTTGACAGAAATGAAAGAGTACTTCAGGGCAGAAGCAACAGCTCTACAAGTCCTGGAACAGCAGCCCTATCAGTTCCACATCAGATGTGTGCAGTCCTGTGTCCTTTTTCAGATCTATCTGAAAACAGGAGCCTAGACAACTTGAAAAACCAGCTTATGATCTCATTCTGAATGTTTAGGTACAAGAGCATGGTCTTTCACAACTTCCAGGTAAGACTGTGATCATCTCAATGTTGTTTCCCCTTCCCCTGGAGTTTAGGTCCTGACCACCCTGGTAGCCCAGCACCAGCCCTGCTCTGGCAGTCAGGGCTTGCCAAATGTGGCCCAGCCCTTTCGTCCATGAAAAATCTACTATTGTGGCTAAGTTTGGTCACCTACTAACTTGTTTAATCCCTACCCTTGCTTAGAGGTGTAGCCTTCACAGTTCATCAATGGAAGCCATTTTGATGATGGGCAAGACACCTTTTCTGGATTCAGCAGAAATTTCTCCCCATAGAGTTCTTTTCCCAACTGCACAGACACCCAGGCAGAAGAGACAGCTGCTTAATCAGCCCAAGGTTTCCTCCATGGGGTAATCTACACGGGAATCTCTGGCCATTTCTCTCTAATTGTTTTTGTCCTTTTCTGGTCCCCCCCTTCCCTTATTTTTCCCAGGTCCAAATGTTTGTCACGTAGCAGGGTTCTTCCTGCTTTTCCTCTTAACCTGTTGTAACCATAAATAGGGCAGCGAACTGCACAGTGGTCTCACAGGGTATATTCAGTTCACACAGACTGTCGATGCTTTGCCAAAAATGTATGAAGAGGCAGTTGCTGAGGTTATTATCGTAACCACGTTCACATGTGCTGTGCATTCGGGCGCTGCCATCACCAGCAAAAGATAGTCACAAGGCTTTGAACGCACAGATGTGTAGCTTGGAGCATCAGTGCTAAAGCAGGAGAATAATGGGGGGCAGAGGATGACCTCAGGGAGAAGAAGGCCCATGGAGAGGTGGGGCAGAGGGTACTAGGCAGCCAGAGCAGGTCAAAGCCATCCCAGAGGCTGATGGTGGCCTCCTAATTCACAAACTGTGTGTTATGACTTTGCTGTGCGGTACGGCACTTAACATTTTTGCTTGTAACTTAGTTCCAATACTTGAAGTCTTGGAGAAGTACTGTAAGATTGGTTTTGTTTTGAAGGTGAGAATTATGAGAAGCACTTGATTCTGAATATCTATGTCTCTTCTCTCAACCAAGACATCACAGCATATTGAAATTCGTAACTGACTTTTTCTTGTACATTTAACTTCAGGCATTATGTTCTCTCTATGAGTAATAGTGAAAAATGACCCCAGACTCAGAAATCATTCTGGTAACTCTGATAACAGTGAAACAACAAATTTCAAGGATCATCGGCCTCTCCAAACGTTCATTTTGCTAACAGACATAACAGCAAAGTAATCATCATTAGAACAGTAATTTTGTTTCAGCAACCCTTAAACTCCTGCTGTGCCACTGTATTGCCAATCTCTGTTCTGAGTTGATGGAAGGAGAGGGTGATTCTATTAACTAAATTTCAGAATAATTGAAGAAGGTCTTTTAAGATACAAACTTTGTTTTGATATAGGCATTTCAACGGTGAATGGAAGCTTCAAAGGAGGCACTGGGAATGCAAGGATAGCAGAATTGAGTTCTTAGTGGTAGGTAGCTCCTGACTTCAAATTATTTCCTCTAAAGATACTGGTTCCTTCTTTTCACACCAAAAATATGTCAAAACAAGAAACTTAATTTATTCAGTTCTCTTGGATGCCATATGTAGCTGTCTTTTTCATGAATTAATGTATAAACATAAGAATGCATCTTTGCCATTAAACAATATTAGCAAATACTGTCCTTTTTTTTAAGTACTTCTCTGAAAATTTACTACATCTTTGAAAACCAGAACTTCAGAGACGATGTTAAAACAGTATAGAACAATAATGTGAAATGCCTTTGGTCTTGTGTAATTTCTAGACTGAGCTGTGAAAAGTTGCCCTCTAAAGGTGGAAAACTATGGAAAGTGAAAAAGAAAGTAAAAAAACCTAAAACCTGTTCCATTGCCATGGATTCTAGAAGCTCAAATATTTGGCAGATTTATTGTCCTGCAACAGCTTTCCTTTGCACCTCTTTTGAAGGAGAGATTTGTGCAGTTGTAGAAAAGCACTACCCAAAAATAAGAGATTTTCTAAGCCACCTCCACTCAGCCTATGGCATTCCTGAGAAAATGGTAGAAATCTCAGTGTTCCCAGCATATCTGTTCTATTATTTTGCTATCTTTAAGGTTGAAAATATTATTCCAGGATCTAAATAGAGACTTTTGTGCTGTCCTTAATGTTAGCCTCCTCTTCTATGCTTGTGGACGTGGAGTAAAGATTATTCATCTTTGCCATTTCCTCTTTGCAGTTCAGTAGGTGTGTAGCCAGCATTATTCCCCCATGATTTTTCTCTTCTTTAGAGTAGGTGACTCCAGTTTTTTTGAGCCCTTCCACATAGGACATGGTGTCTAGATTTGTGGTTTATTTGGACTCCGCTCAGTTGGTTCACATTTTTTGGACCTGCAGAGCGTAAAGTAAGACACAACATAGTAGCTGTGTGTTTATTAACCCTACCTACAGTGGAGGGATTAGCTAACAGGTAGTTATATTCCTATAAATATAACAGTAAGTTATATTCCTTTGAATGTGTCTTCCTTTTTTGCAAAGGAATGAAACTGTTGATTCCTGTTCAGTTCAGTGTTACAACTAGTGACAGGTTCTTTTCTGCAAAAGTACTTCCTTACCAGTAGCATCTCAGTGCAGATTCAGACAATTATTCTTTTTCAGGTATAGAATTTTCCAGTTCTTTTTTAACCTACTTTTCAGCTACTCATGATTTTGAATTCTAATCCCATTCCTTATTATAGTGCAATCTGATGGTCTTTCTGGTTATTAAAACTATGTAGTTTTCACTATGATGTGGATCACTGGTAACTGTGGGTATGACTCTTCTACTGGTGTGGCCCTTACTCTGTAACTGCTTCATCCAGCTAATGTTTGTCAGACTTGTGGGGAAAAGTTTCATTGAAGACGATTTTCTTAATTTTGATGTGCTGAATCTAACGCAACCCAAATACACCTACACTCAGGACAAGGTATTGCTATGACTTGTGTGCACCTGGCTATTTGTGTCATACATATGTAGCAAACAGAGATTATGACAAGGTCTCTAACAAAGATTCTAGTCTTTGCTACAGAAAAGTATTTTAATATCTGCATTTTAATAAATTATCTATAGAAATCCTTTACTTTATTAAATATCAACTGCCGGGCCCCACGTTAATATTGGGTACATCCAACTTTTTTTCCTCTAATTTGTACAGGTAAATTGAAACATATTAGCATATACTGATATTTTTTGTATTCTAAACAAAGCTTTTGCACCATTGGTATTGATTTCAGATTTTTTTCCTTGTCTAGGGAATGGTAAGATTAATGAGCAAGCTTTGCTCTTTTGTATTATAGTTCAGTCTAATTAGATGATGGGATTAACTAAAGTCAAGCAGCCACTGACCACTGTAATGGTGTGTCTTTGACAAGCTTAAAAATAAATAAAGAAAGAGCTTCTCTGCATGTTCAGGGAGAGAAGGGAAAGTATGGAGCAATGTGTTTTGCTGTGGACAAGAAGAAAATGGTGGTGACTGTGGAAAGACTAGCAGGGGTGTGATGAATGGAAGAGAAGTGTGACTGAAGGGGGAGGCGGTTGGGCACATATCACTCTAAAGCATCTGCCTTTTTTCTTTAAGAAGCCGTGGGTAAGAGACCAGGAGTTTTCAGAAGCTCAGTAGCAATCAGAAAAGTTGTTTAGCTGAGAGAATAATGATGCTTTTAGTGATGAGAGCAAGATGCTTTTACACATACTTCAAGTATTGCAAAACTCTCACATTCATCAACATAATACAGTGCTTTTCCTAAAAGCAAAAGGAGACAATATTGTCAGAAATAAAGCATATTAATAATTTTCTTTTGAAATGCAGACTTTTTTTTCCTTTCCCTCTTTCCTTTCAGGATGTTTCCTTTTCTGGATGTAAGCCTGTATGCTAGCCCACCGTTCGTCTTTTTTCCTCTTGTGCTTTTCTTGTTTTAATAGATGCCACAGGGGATGAACTGTGCATTCAAACATTCCAGATTCCCCTCTGGGCAGCCTCAGGGACCTTTGTTCTCTGGTATTTAGGGAAAAGTTTGCTGGCCAGTGTGTCGGGAGTGTACGCTGTGCTCCTGGCGGGGTGGGCATTGAGTGGCTGTTCCTGGGCTCTGCCCCAGCAGAGCACCTTCATCCTGACTATCTTCACCCTGGAAGAGCTGGGCTTCCCCCCTCACTGTACCCTCCCCCTTTCTCCACTGCCCTCAGAAATCCACCTCTAAGGCCTGTGTCAAAGTAAAGTAATTTAACTATTGCGTTTCTAGTCTTCCAGTTAAAAAATAAATTATATCGAGGTTGGAGAACTTTAACCATTTTTCAAAACTCCTTCATGCTGTCTCTAGTTTAGGTAGTAGTAAACTCCATGATGCCACAGATTCTCCAACACCAAAGTGTTGTTGATGGCTTTTTTTAATGCCAAGTGCCCCCAATTTGATATCCTCTAATGTTTCACATCAGGGCACTTTCAATGCTCCCTTCAAGGGAACAATTCAGACACATTTATGATGTGCAGAAAATGCCTAAAACTTTTTTTGCAGATTTTGTATTGACTACCTTTCACTGGACACCTGGTGATATTGGCAGGATTTTCAAATGACGATAGCACATTTTTATCCCAGAGGTGTATGGCAGCAGTGTCAAGTCACAACAGGTTGAAGAGATTTGAAACAAACTACTAAATAAATTGAAAAATGGATACTTTCTAGCTGTGCATTCTTATTCCCTGCTGATCTGACTTCTCTGTATTTCTTGTAATTAAAAATTTAAAGCATAATACTAAATTCCTAAAGAAATCATTAATAAAGTCTATTAAGCTGAACTACCACTTCCCATGAAAAGTTGAGGTGACCTTCAGTTGAATCTTTTAATTTAATAGTTTTGTGTCTTTCCAGATTTTCTACTTTTAAGCTCGGAGTTTTTTTGTTTGCGTCTCTCTGTTTTGGAGGGGTTTAATATGAGAGCTGAACTTTGGGTTTCCAAATATGACCAAGTGGTCAGCACTGAAAATAGCCCAGTGTGAGCAGAGATAGCTTTGAAGTCTCTTAGTATGGCTTCACCACCATCTCACAAAACATAGTCAGTTGGTTTCCAGACATTTTGTTTCAGCTCTTTAAGAGACATGGGTTAGACATTTTCTCTCTGTGTTCGTACATACCTAATGAAGCTGGATTCCATCTCATTAAAGCCTCTGGACACTAACATAGAGCAGATAACAGAATCACCAAGCACAAATAAGTTGAAACTGTTTATTTTGATACAGATTGTGATGCTTATGGCGTGTGACAGCAATGTTTTATTTACCATAGGTGTGACAACATGATGCCTCTGAACCTTTTTTCTGCAGCAGAGTTGGAATGGAGAAGAAATAGAAAGGATTTTCCTCTCTCACATGCTGCTTCTAAATTGCTATACATACTCCAGATTTCAAAATTCAGCTTTTTTCTCTCATTCTTCTTTAATTATGTTCTATGGCTGAAATGTAGCTTTCTTAACTTGTTCTGGCTTCTAATAAGGTTTGCCTCAGCCTGACTCACATCTTCTCTAGCAAGTCCTGCATGACAGCTTTGCTGTTCGAAATACCACCTTGATTTTACGTTGTCCTTGGCAGCACCGAGCCCAGTGACAGTAATTCTCAAGGGAAGCTATGAAGGGAGCTGAAGGAGGAGGCTCTTGTGAAAGCACGTTGTGTCTGCTGATTCAGGATAAGTGGCTGCAAGAAGGGAATTGGCTTCCTTGTCTGCACATGGATTGTGTGCTTGGCTCCCATTTTGCTGGCAACCCCTAAATAAGAAGTTGGGACTGATTCTAAGAATGACCATCTTTTTGCCTTGATAATGTATTTTTCTTGACATGAACAAGTGTCAGTTCATAAACACATGAGAAAAAACATATTACTACAGCTATATTTCATATATCAGTAGTTGTGGTTCAGTCAAAAAGTAAATAGTCTTTTTTTCCCTGTTCTTATATGATCAATAAACTGAGTGCTTGCTTAGAGGAATAAAAGGGCTCTCAGCATCCCTGAAACACAGTTCTGAGTTATATCAAAACATTCCCTCAGCTATGAAGGCATGCAGAATTCAAAGGATACCTTGTCAGTTTTTCTTTTTCACTCTCTGAGGAACACATAGTAGAGGTGAAGCTGGAGTATGGCCGGAAACAACTAAAGGGCAGGCAAGCCAGAAGAAAAGCTATAGAGGAAGATCCTAGTTCAATCTAGGCACTTGGGTCAATCCTTCCTACGAAGAGTAGGAACCCTTAGAAAGGATGGGGTGATGAGTAGGGAAGGAGAACAAAAGTTGAATGAAGTGGCTTCAGAAGGGAAGAGAGGAGGAAATTAACTTTGCAAGAAATGAGGAGCAGTGTGGAGGATCCTAAGGAAAGGGCTGTATCAGGAATGCAAGAAACTTCACGGGGAACAGAAAGTATAATAATCAAGTAATAGACTCGGTAGCGTATGAAAGCAGTAGGGAATGAGAAGAAAAGAATGCTTCTGTTATGTCGGAAATGGGACACCAAAAAAATAGAAGAGCACAGCAAAGAACATAACAAAGGAACAAGCAGGGAGAGATCTCAAGTAACACACAGCTTTTGTGTGGGTGAATTCAAGTACAAGTGAAGTGATTGCTGTGTGTTCTTAAGCAGATGTGTGCTGTGGAGGAAAGCGAGCCATTCTCAGCAATTCTATTACATTAATGTTGTTGTCTGCTCTTCTCTGACATTTTTATGGGAGTGCATCAGCTGCTCCTTAGACTGAAAAGCCAATTCTCAAGGCTCTTCTCTAAGACCTATATTTTGGTCCCCATATGCTCACCTTCCCTTCAGTGAACTACTTGAATGAATGGTACACAGCAGTGTTTTCTATCTGAAGACTTTATTAATTGAATGGAGAAAGTTTAAGGCACTAAAGCTATTTGCAAATCCAGGATACATTCAGTGAGTAGTTCAGATCAAAAAGAAGTGATATGATAAGATGTAAGGGTGGGAATTTTTTTAAAAGAGCTCTCGCATTTTGAGATTGACTTAGCATTAGAAAAGGAATAAACAAGAAAAACTAAAGAATATAAAGGGAGATTATTTGACTTTAAGCTAATATTATGAGTCCAGCTGCGCAAAATTTCTTTAATTTTTGGATTGGTTATCATCTAAAAATACAGAAATCCTGTGTTCTCAGAACACTTTTCTCAAGCTGTTTTCAAAGCTATTGCTTCTCCCAATGGAATCCTCCAGTTTGGAAGTTGGGCATCCTTTTCTTTGAACTTTGACTTAATATTTGCTTGTATTATAAAGCGTGCTGTTTCTTTTTCCTCAGCTTACCAAGCCTTCCAGGACGCTCTCTACTAGCGATTCATCCACTGATCACAGACTCACAGAGTGACATGGGGTTGGAAGGGACCTCTGGAGATCATCTGGTCCAACCCCCCTGTTAGTTTATGAAAAGTGTTTACAGGATTTGTTCCTATTTCCTGAGAGGTTGTTCTGAATTAGAACACTAATGAATGATACTCTAGATCAGTGACACAGAGGGAAGCTTTCTTACAGCTGAAGCCAAGGGAAGTTGTTCCATTGACCTTTCAGTGCCAGGATTTCACTCTAAGAATTAAATTGAAACTGAATATGGATGTAGAGAGTTGGGCAATGGCATTTAGGATTATTTCTATTGAAATCCTCTGTGCCCAGAATCTCTCCTCCATGCAAATAGCTGGGGCAAACAGTGTGCTTTGTGCCAGCAGTATTTTTTTTCAGTGCATTGTCTCTAGTTTTCAGTGCTTTGTGCTCTAGGATGTGTGGTGTTATGTGTCCTGACATTGATTAAAAAACTATATACCACAGAAGTGTTCTTCATGTGCGTCCACATCCACTTTAAGAAATGCTTAGGTTTTTCAGCTCACAGTATGGCACAAAAGGTATTTGTCTTATCAGTTGAGATGTTGGAAGTAGGCGTTTTGGATGTGCTATTTAAAATATTTTTAAACTTTTACAAAGAAGATTACATAAAAAATACTGCTGGAGATTAGAAGAACTTTTTTTCTGAAATAATTTTGAGCCAGTAATTGATGGGGAGTTTGCTTCAATAGCTCTCTTTTTGTGTTTTAGAGTTCAAAGGATATTGTGTCATTTCTTCAGCAGCCGTTGCAAGCAACTAAATAGTTTGTTTAAATATTTTGTGTAGTTAAGCAAATAAATTTTGAACAGATAGTTTCCATTAGCAAACTGATTAGAATATCAAACATGCATCCTATTTCCAGGAGTTTCGACTGTTAAAAATATGCCTAACCTAGATTTTCAAAATACTGGTTTTATTTTATTATGGATGAGGCTTCTTTAAATAAGTATAGTAAGCTTGGAAGATTTGGTGCTGAGATGGTAATCCATCCTTGAGAAAGGAGTTCCCTTCTCTTTTTCCTTTGTTTCTTTGGATAATTCCTGTTTCATTGCAGCTGTGCACATCAGAGCCGTGGTGTTCCAGAGTGGGTTGGCCAGAAACCACACCACACAGGAGGACATCACCCACAACCAACCGCGCTGTGGTGCCATCACGTAACGGACTGATGAACCCACGGAACCAGCAGGTCATATTATCGTTACTTTCCTGAGCTCATCCTGCTTTTTGTGGTTGCCTTAAATGGCAAAATGACTTTCTGGCACTTAGTGGGTTATCGCAAATTTAATTTAGGATGGTTTAGCACATTGAAAAATTAATGTCTTCATTTTTGAAATCTAGGCCCTGGATTTTTTTCATAAAATTAAACATCAAGAAGAGTGTTCACTTAGTGTTATGCATTATAGAGCAATATCTAGACTAGTCTAAAAAGTGAAAAGGACTCTGTGTAACCCCCTGAAAAACTTGAATTCCCTTCCAAGTTTAATATGGACACTCTGCAAAGCTGTTTTTCTGAAGTATATTCTGCTTATCTTGAGAGACACAATAATGTCATGTCTTAACACAAGGGAGGGAAAGGAGAGGAGACATCTATTTTCTTGACCGTTGCCTGAGACTTTAGAGATGAGGTGTTTTAGCATTGGCCACTTGAAGAAATTTGGAAAGAGAAAAGACTGAGGGAGGATGCTCAATACATTAATATAAAGTAGAAGGAAAACATGCTGACAGTATTAGCAAATAAATCACACACAAATGTAGAATTCAAGTTTCTAAATCTGCTCATTAAATATTTAGAGTACACACTCTCAAAATTGGAAAATATGTTGACATCTCAATTTATCTTTTTCAACAAACTGTCATACCTGGCATGGTATAAAATTGATAACAAAGAATAAACTGGTCTTGAAAAGTCAATTACGCTTCTTAAATTACTGAAAATGACACCTACTGAAAAATGTGATGTGGCTTTAGAGTCTCTTCTTGTCTATCTTTATAACCATTTTCTTTATAGAGGATGATGACAATTACATGTGCTAGGGTACAGAAAGCTTCCTGAATCTGACTTCTTGCAAAGTTCTTCATTAGCATTTTCTGCTTTTACTCTAGTGGGGCACAGGATAAATATAATGAACATTAGCCATGAAAACATGAAGTCTTGCAGTGTTTCCATCTAGTGCAGATGTGACCTGCAGGAGGCTGCAGTGGTCTTCCTTTGTTAGTCATTTTTTGAATAAGAATTTTTTTTTTTCCCAACAGAAAAAGACAAAATGTTCAGCTGATTAAAGGGACATTGAGAATGCATTAATAAATTGATTTCTATTAGAGAAGGAAAAAAAAAAAGAATTATTTAAACTTATTTTATTTTAAAATCAATGCCCTTTGAAACTCATGTTCACGCTAACCAGATCTCCTTGGCTGTGAGGGTGGTGAGAGCCTGGCCCAGGTTGCCCAGAGAAGCTGTGGCTGCTCCATCCCTGGAGGGGGATTAGAACTCTGTCAGGGGAGTTAGAACTCAATGATCTTGAAGGTCCCTTCCAAATCTAAGTATTCAATGGTTCTTCACCCAGGAGGGCTGTGCCTGCCACGGAACTTCCTTAACAAATGATATGGAAAAGAAAAACTGGTCAATATGAAAAAAAAATATAGTCACTCTAAGCTGAAATTTTATTCTTAGCTGAAAGTTGAGGGAATTATGTTTTTGAAGAGGTGGAAATGTATCGAAAATGGTTGATTTTTGAAAGGAAATGGAAAATAGGCATCCAGGAACCGATAAATTCTCCAAATATTTATTTAACCGCTTTAGTGTGGTTAGTTTAGTTCTTTTTCTACCACGGAGGTGAGCCCCAAAGGGGACCCTCCCAGGGCTTTTGACATGGGGTGCATTGGAGGCAAAACAGTCTCAACCCGGGGAACCCTCCGCAACACCTGCAGAGGTGTCACCTCCTCCCAAGAGCCGCCATGTTCCCTTCCACACACCTCCTGGCCCGCTCTGCACACGGCCCTGCAGCGCCTGCCACACCTTACCCTGCAACACCGCCACCACCTCCTCTGATTGGCCGGGCCACAGAGATCCATCCTCTGATTGGCTGAAATGCTACAGAGGGGTGTCACCTGACCTTTTTAGCGGCTGTGAGGGGCATGAGGCAGGTTCCAGTTGCTCCCCTCACAGCTCCCGCTAACTTTGAAGTTTTTCTCTTTATGCCCAGCACAGGATGAGATTTGATTTGAAATACGCTCTTCTCTCTTCAGTTTCCCTCAGCAGGGGCCCTCGTGCTGTGGAGAGGCAGTTAGATGTCTGCTCGCAGAAATGGCTTGTGGAAATGGGGCGGCACCTATTCAGGTATGTGGAAAGGCAGCTCTTGGGCCTTGTTGCTCCTGTCTTACCTGAGGTTGGGAGAGGGCTTTGTTCCTATTACGTGTATTTTGGCACATGGAAAGTGTGTTTCTTCCAGCAGAATGGTGTTCCTAATCACAGAATCACAGAATCACGTAGGTTGGAAGGGACCTTTTAAGTTCATCTAGTCCAACCAATGGAAAAAAAAACAACCAAAAAGACTCTACCCCACAACCAACAAACGAACACAAAAAACCCTACAAAAAACACCCCCACAAACCCCACAGCACACCCAAACCAACACCAACCCAACACTAATCCATATCCCCGAGCACCACGTCAACTCATCTCTTGAACACCTCCAGAGATGGTGCCTCTACCACCTCCCTGGGCAGCCCGTTCCAATGCCTGACAACCCTTTCTTGTGGTAGGGGGCCCAAAACTGGACACAGTACTTGAGGTGAGGTCTCACCAGTGCCGAGTACAGGGGGATGATCACTTCTCGGGCCCTACTCCCCACACTGTTCCTGACACAGGCCAGGAAGCTGTTGGCCTCCTTGGCCACCTGGGCACACTGCTGGCTCCTGTTCAGCCCACAGGCGACCAACATCCCCAGCTCCTTTTCTGCCAGGCAGCTCCAGCCCCTCTGCCCCCAGCCTGGAGCCCTGCAGGGGCTTGGTGTCACCCAAGGGCAGGACCTGGCACTTGGCCTTCTTGAACCTCATCCCATTGGCCTCGGCCCATCCATCCAGCCTGTCCAGATCCCTCTGAAAAGCCTCTTTGCCCTCCAGCAGATCAACACTCCCACCATTTGCAGATGGTGTCGTCTGCAAATTTGCTGAGGGTGCATTCATTCCCCTCGTCCAGATCATGGATAAAGATGTTAAAGAGAACTGGCCCCAGGACCCAGCCCTGGGGGACACCACTTGTCACCGGCCGCCAACTGGATTTCACTCCATTCCCCACCACTCTCTAGGCCCAGCATCCAGATATTTTTTAACCCAGTGGAGAGTATTCCCATCCAAGCCATGGGCAGCCAGTTTCTCCAGGAGAATACTGTGGGAGACTGTATTAAAGGCCTTGCTAAAGTCTAGGTAAATAACATCCACAGTCTTTCCTTCATCCACCAATCAAGTCACTTTGTCATCAGTGGAGATGAGGTTTGTCACGCAGGACCTGTCCCTCATGAACCTGTGTTGCTTGGGCCTGGTCACCTGGGTAATCTTCATGTGCCTCATAATGGTGCTCAGGGTGATCGGTTCCATGGCCTTCCCAGGCACCGAGGTCAGACTGATAGGCCTGTTCTTTTGGATTGGTTTCTGTATTAACAGTTTCTAAATTGCATTTCTTTAGTGGGCTGGAGCCACGAAGTTTATGTGGAGTGGCATGAAATATAAGGAGGTATCAAAATACTTTGCCCTTTATAACTCGGTGATGTTATAGTTGTACATATCTGATATTTGGTCCATTTTCATATGCCATTTGGCTCTTTCTGCTATAGTGTCCCATTTGTGTTGATTTTAGTATTGGCTGACTGAAAAACAGGAGAATATGAGTTGCACCATCCTCATATAGGCTATGTGATGATAATAGAGCAAGATATTCTTTAAGAACAAAAACATTTACAGGGTAACGTATGCTGTGAAATAGGGTATCTTTTTGGTCACTGTGTGTGTATGCATTGATGACTTGGTTGTGGTCACAGGCTGTGCAAATAAGTGAGAAAAAGCAGATAATTAAAATTACTGCCTCATCAGGCCCAGCTGAAAAGAACTTAATCCATAAACAAGGGCTCAGCTGGGAGCTATGAAGAGGAAGGTCTGCAAAGAGGCAGGCCATCCTAGGAGAAGGGAGAGGAGAGGAGAGGAGAGGAGTCGAGTCAAAACTCTTAGAAAGCGAGAAGAGGATCCTGTGGTGAGGGTTGCATAATTGTTGGGGTTTTTTTTCCCTTTTCATTGTGAGTTGCTATAGTAAGGGCCTTTCATTGGGAGGTACAGGCTATTGGAAATGTCTGGGAAGAAAAAAAAACAGAAGTATTTTAGATTTCTGAAACTTAAGTTTGAGGGTCTTGTTTGTCATGATATGGAGGGTAAGACAGCGTCAAACAAAGGCAAGAGGGAGGCTTGCGATGAACTGCAGGAAGGCTGGGAAGAAAAAGACTGCAGTAGAGTTTATTTAAGTCTCTTGTAACAGAAAATTGACTGCAGGCAAGATTTATATAGGCATCATCTTTGTTAACAAAAAAGAAAAATCTCTCAGAAAGAGATTTTGAAGGGGAGGGTAAGAATAGCTGTATGTTATAAAAGTTACTTTAGAAATGTGTAAATTAAGTGCTCAGAACAGGAGATCTCAAGTAGAAAGGGATGAACCTTGTGGACAGTTTGTCAATTTGTGATTAAAATGCTCTACTTAGACACGATACCCAGCTATGCACTGACCCCTGGGTTTAAATATTAAAAATACTAGATCATGAAGCTGTATAATGAAATACAGTTCTTTTCAGAACAATGTTAAGAGCATGTTTTGGATGTGATTCATTGGGATAAGCTGAACAGTTTGTCTGTGATGCTGCATTTGAGGTGCAGCAGCAATCACAGGGTGCTCCCAGAAATTGCTTGAATAATGACCTGAATCACTAATTTACCCGATGTCAGGCCTAGATATGGAAGCGTGCCTATGAAAAAACATAGTCAGCGTGTTCCAGAAGGTGCTAGTGAGGGGTTGGCTAATTTTCTGATAACCAGGCAGGCTGGAGAGGAAGGAGCAATGCAGCAGTATGTCCTGATGTCAGATTCTTTGGTTGTCCCAAGGAGGGAAGGAGGCTGGAAGATGATTTGGATAATAGAGCGGATGATATTCCCTTCAGGCCTTTAATGTGACTCTGTTTCTTAACGCTGAAGCAATGAGCGGGAGGGGAGAGCAGGCAGTGGGATGTGGGCAGTGGGCTTTTTAGGCTTAGACTTCACAAATGTATATACTGTAGTGGTACGGGGATTCCATGACCTGTTAACTGTAATTCTAATAGGTATAGCAAATATAAAGTTACAATGTTTAGATGAGTGAAAATGTGTATTTTCTTCATTATCTTGTGAATTGTTTTCATGAAATCGGTGTCTGTTTGCGTGTTACTGCCTGGGCTCACTGTCATTCACGAGAAATGCTTTGTCAGGAATTTAAATCTTGCCACTTTCTTGAAACAAAAATGGGTTATCAATCCAAGAATCCATATTCTTCCTTTCAGAATTTGATCACCCCTGCAGTGCCACCTCTCTCTAATCCCAGGAAACAGAGAAGGTAGCATAAATGTGTGTTTTATAGATGCAAAATTGTTATACCTTCTGGAGAGATTAATTCACTCTTCAGCATGGGGCTTTTGGCTCTGATAACAAAGAGAAAAAATGACTGGAAGGGGGACTCCTTGGCTTTGAAGCTGTGACACTGCAAAGAAGAGAATTTAAACTTTACAGACGTACATAAACCAGGAGAAAATGGTTTGTGTAACCCAGTGGCTGGGCACCTGCCAGAGAAAGGAGAGAGATGTGTCTGTTAGGTCCCAATTCCCCTGCTTGGGGCAAAGGCTGCTGCGTGTGAAATAGAAATGGGTTGCAAGCCGTTACATATATCCTGTATGTTCTTTTACAGTTATTGCTGGTTTTAGCAGCGTTGAGTTGGTTCTGATCAGTTTTTTCTGAACATGAGGTAGAGCTAGCTATATGTGAACCGGGCTTCGTATCTTCCATCATGTCCCAAATTAGAACCTGAAATTCTTTCTCTCCCTTTGCACTAAGGAAGATTTTGCTCTGCCTGTGAGAATGGGGGAGATAGTGGAGGGGGGAAGTGTTTTTTGCTTTCTGTTATTTATAGAACACTAATTAGACCTTTGCCTTCAAACATAAGAGGTGACAATGGCACCTGTACTGCCTGGCAGGACTGCCTCCTGCAGTTGGTTTCCGTACCAGCCCATACTTTGTCCATGGGAGAGGGCACCGAAACAGCCCCCGTCTCTGTCTCAGAGGAGCTATGCCTCCTCCATGCCCACCTGGAGGATGTCCTATACAAACAGGGTGCATCAAGAATATGTGGGGGTTTGGTTATTTGTCATACTTCATTTTTCTTGAGCAGTAACATGTAAAATCCTTGGAAGTTACCATAAGCCTGGCTGATTTATAAGTAGATTTTTAAAAGGCTATAAATTCTGTTGGTTCTATTGCAGCACCCAAGGCAGCTCTAGGGGTGTTACAAGGAGGGGAGTCTAACAAGACACAGTTTTTTCCTTAGTGGCTTTCTCAAGAGAATGAATTAGTTTTATGACATTTTCCATTCTTCTTTCATCTTTATCACAGGAGTGGATTGGATATTCCTTCTTCAGTAGATTTGCTTTTCTTGGAGTGTATTTTCACAGGCTCTTTCAGTTCTCACTGGACACTTTCTTGCTTCCCCCGTGGCTGGTGATATTGTAAGTGGGGAAGCCGGTGCGTTGCTGAAAGGGTGAGTCCTTCATAATGTAGAATATTGAAAAGGTCAAAGTGATTCTGTACAGCCCTGTAGTTCAGTGCATTAACATTCAGATACCTTCCACCACAGCAGAAATTGAAACAAGGGATGAAAACAATCCCTACTCATGACAAGTATTGCAAGTGGGATGGACAAGGGAAATAAACATTTTGCCTGTTCCTGTAACGATTTTCACATTTTGATCACTTTGTTTTAAATGACAAAATCTTATTTACTATGAGTTTCTAAGTTTTATTTTGCTACTTCATATCTCAATTCTACTTTCAGAGCCTGTGATCAAAAATAAAACCGTAAAATGAGCTGCTTTTTTTTTTTTTTTTCAATTTTCTGGCTGAACCAGAAAAATAAAATGAAATAAATTTCTAACCACCATTTATATAATTTCTATATAAAATACAATTCTAACTCCCTCCCAACCATTGTTCTTCTTCTCCTCTTTCTCCTCTCACCTCTTTACCCCAAGAAAAAGAGGAAGAATTGTTTTGGTGAGGTTTCCTTTTGATTGGTTTAGCCTTCAAAATTAAATAAACTTCAATTTCAACATTTCCAACTGAAACTGGCCTTTGAGACAGGATGCTTGAAATTGAAAAACTAATATGTTTTACTTCAGATTTTTTTTGAGTAATTGTTTCCCAAATGTAAAATACTCACAAATACTTTTGACCCACCTGAAATGGCTCTTTTGGTGCTTGAGAGACTTGTTGTGGGCCTGCTTGGGTCCTGGGCTCTAAGGCATGATATTAACAAAGCTTAGCCAGGTCTGTTGCATCAGGTGTATTTTTGGTCCAGGTAGCCATGGGAAAATAAAGTATGAACTGCTTGGAGCAGAATGGGAGAAAGACCTCACTGACCTCACTAAAACAGCTTGTCCTAGTCGTTGATTCCTGCAAGTCTCTAAGTTACTTCCATGGTTGATCCCATACTTCATTAAAAAAACACCTATTTTAGCATGTCTGACTTTGTCAATGTAAGTTTAATTAAAACCTTTCACCAAGTGAATTGCTGTTCAGCCAAGTGCCTTTTTGCATTCATTGGAGCTGCTCGTATAAATACAAAGTGGGATTAAATTCTTAGGGGTTTTATTTATAGTATTGACTGATGAATGTTTTTTTTCTTCAGCCAAGTGTTTATTTTGCAGTCCCAGCTGGGTCTGTTTGGGGCAGTAGTTGGTGGTGTTTGAGGCAACTAACTCAGCCACTTTCAGTGAACAGAGAAAGGCAGCATCTTGGCATACAGTGTGTGACCCACCAAGTGAGGTGACAGAGGTGTGATGTTCAGAGCTCACATGGAGCACAGATTGCATTCAGCAAAATTATAGGGAGGTATTGAAAAAAAATCAGGTATGTTGGCAAACCTGTGTGGGAACCCCATGCATTCCAAGCTCCTGTAGGCACTGACCCAGCAGTGCTCTTCCAGTAGTTTTTGTGGTAGCCCGTGTGGCTGGCTCTGTGTCAGAGTTAATGCACAGATAATTGATGTTATTCCTCACACTCCATTAATGGCAGTGAATTCACAGGGTCTGCGGACCATGAGCACAACTGGGCAAGGTTTTCCATCAAGCTTTCTTAGCAAGTGAAGGGTTAATTTTCACTTCAGTGGTTTTTAGATCTGTTGCTAGATCCTTTATGGCTAATTTGCAGCTATCTCTTAGGCTTATTTTAAAGCTCCAAGAGACTGGGCTTCATATTAGTGTTTGCAATTGACAGCTTGTGAGATGGAGAGCAGAATGAGTTGCTGTTTAGGGTAAATAGGAAGCATTATTTATATATATGAAGGAAGAAAATTGGGAGCCAGAAGCAGTATGAAGAAACCCAAGACAGGTACTTTCAATAAACTAGCATTAGACTAAGCTGCTCCAACAGAATCAAATAAAGCAGGAAACGATTCGAGGTGCCGCTTTTCTGTGGAAGCAGCAGGTTTTGAAATGGAAAGGCAGGAGATCCTACTCCTCCTGTGCCTGAACTGTTAAAATGCAGGCACAGCCCCTGAGTGCAGGCACACTACGCTCTTCAGCTACGCCAGCCAAAGGCTTTCTCCAGGTGTGTGTGTCCTCCAGGTCCCGGGTAGCAGGACTTTGCAAAGGGCAAGGAGTCCTGGTGCCCATTGCTTGTCCCTTGAGGAGGAATGGCTGAGCGCTGTACTCTGGAGCATATCCCATACTCTGGAATGATGAGAGAGTGCTTGAACTTGCTTTTGTCATCCCACACCAGGCTAAGCACTCCCAATCTTGCTTCTGAACGTGAATTTGGATACTTTCTACGCTCTATCTGGTGTTTCTCTAACCTTGTGCCTACCCCATCTAGTGCGTTAAGCCTCAGGTCGCTAAACTGGACCCGCTCCAGCTCTAACTCTCACCAGCTTCTGGGGAAACCCCAGCCTGAGGGTGAGGAGACTTACTTTCCCCTTGTGTAAACCTAAGTAAGAGACTGTT
The DNA here is from genome assembly GCA_028571045.1 of Scolopax bukidnonensis. Taxonomy (NCBI): domain Eukaryota; kingdom Metazoa; phylum Chordata; class Aves; order Charadriiformes; family Scolopacidae; genus Scolopax; species Scolopax bukidnonensis. Next base: position 1,665,924 of record JAOWAV010000002.1, on the reverse strand, counting down.
TTCCTCAGAGAGCAAAAGAGAAGTAACTTTAATTGGGAAAATGGACAATCTGAATGGATTTTTCTTCTGCCTGTGTAACAAAATACCTACTGTCAGATCTCAAAGTGACAGGTGCATTAGGAATGTCTGTAAAGAGAGCTAAAATAAATGTATTGATCTGAGGTTCATAATAAAGCCTCTTACCCGTGCTGCATCTCTTCAATTAACAGAGTGTGCAGTATTTTAAGCTCCCCAAAGTTTGAATTATAACAGACATTCGGTACGCGTCTTTTAATTGGCTGTCTTGATTTATGATCCAGGTAGAGAATCCCAAGTTGCATTTCACAGTATGGTAATGAGCCCTGTCCTAAACCACTGCCCTTAAATTACGTGTTGGGTACTTACTGGAACTGGTCTGACTTTGGCATTAACTTTGTAACAATGCATGGAATTGATTAACTCTTTAAACAGTGAACATTTTTAAGTAGTTCTAATTGCAAGTTTTTCTTTTTATGTTGAAAAGTCATCTGTTCTATGCTTTATTAACTTCTAATACAAAAATTATGTTAATTGTCTTTTTAGTGAAGATTCTTCAATATTTTTTATAGCTGAGGTTAAGGTTTTATAAGAATTAAAATGATTTTGATTGCTTTGCCAGTATAAAGAGGAGCATAACTAAGAGGGCCTGGTGAGTATGCCTGAGAGGATGTTATGTGAAACTGTTTAATCTGTGCCGTAATTCACCTGTTCTTCTTTGAAAGCAATCCTAGCAAGGGGTACATGTGAATAATTTAGAGGATGTGTGTTAATTGGAAATAAGACATCTGTTTGAGTCTGTGTCATTAATGAATGGCATGCTATATTTATTCTGCTTCTGGAACATTTTGTTCTCTCAGGAAGAAACTACCTCAGCAATGTAAATTGTACATACTAGATTGTGAGCCCCATTCCAATAAGGCTTACCAGCATCACCTGTCATTGTCTTCACCCCCTCACCTGGTTTAAGTCTCTCCTTTGACACTTTTCCATGTAAAAATGCAATCTTTTTGTCCTCCTCTTTACAAGCTGTTGGCATGGATGAGGAATTCTGTAGTGTCCTGTCCTGAGATTGTTGCTGTGCCCATACTGCCTGTCTGAGTCATCTGATCCCTCCCCACACTTTTCACACCACCACTTCTATAAGTTTTTTTTTCTATGTAGCTGCTTTGGGAGTGTGAATTTCTGTCCTACACCATCCTGGCCCCATGGCACTCCCTCTGTCTTTCGTAGTCCCCCTTTAAAACCTGCTTCTGTCTGATATTTTCAATTTATTGTTATCCAGTCGTGATATTGGGGTGTCGGGAAGCTGGGGGCACTCTGACTATAGCAAGCACTAAAAATACTCACGCTTATTGCTCCTTTGCTAGATGCCTCTCTCTCCTCTCTTAATTTGTTTACGTAGTTGTCGTAACTATGGGGTTTGATTCCAAAAGCTCCCAGTCTATTTCTCTTTATTTGTTTTTACAGCACCTTCTGTTGCATTCTTTTGTGGTTATTAATGGGAACTCTGAATCAGATTTTGTAACTGTTGGGATGCTGAGTCTTGAATTGTAAAACAGGTAGATTAACTTCTGCTAGGAGGAAGAGCTTGCGAGGGAAACAAAGATAGCTCAGACATGCTGCAGGCTTGAACGTTCCTTCCAACCATCTAGTCCTTGCCAGGATGCTCGAGGGACTGTTTCATCTCAAGTTATTCAAGGGGGAGTTACCCTTCCATCTGCTAGCTTGATGCACTCACATGTGCTGTAGCTCGCCACCGCTGCCTCTGCCCGCTTCCGCTGGCCATAGCGACCTAGGTGGGTAGGTGGCAGGCAAAAGGAACATGCATGAAAATAATGGAAAAAAACCTCCTTGTATGTGCCAGTATTGCTAAGCTCATCTGTTGAAGCACTCGTCATTGAAACACTGGGTGTTTAACATCACAAAAAAGTACCAAAATTCTGCCCGTGGGAGATGTTGTAATCCTGTCTGACAAAATATATGTTTGTTCTTTATAATTTCTCAAAGGAGCATTTTGACTGCCAAAAACTTGTTTGATCCAAATTCTCTAATGCTGTTTGACATCATGCTAATAAAAATTAATTTTGTTTAAGTCCATTGCTTGTGAAACAAATGGCCAAACTGAGCTTAAATAACCAAATGTGTGTTTAGTAAATGTATTTAAAATCATTAATTTTTATTGGAAATTACTTAGAACTGAGAACTGATGCTGAAAAAGACTTTACTCAACTGTTTGGAGTAAATATTCTTTTTCTGACATAAGCCCAGTAATACAGTGGTTCTGTTAAAGCAAATGGAATGAACTTGCTTTAGGAGAGAAAAAGTATAAATACAGGAACTTATTAAAGTTTTATATGGACTAGAGTAACCTTTTTTTTCCCCTCTAAAAATCTTTATAAAATACTAGAGTTCTATGAAAAAAAAAAGGTATAGGGAACTTACGATTAATAGTGTTTTCAGTAAATACATTTCACTTCATACATAAATATAATCTAAGAATTCAATCAAAAAAAAAAAAAGTTCATTTTTCCAGTTTCAGAATGTTAATTCCTTTATATTTTGTGAGGTAATACAGGTGGTGAGTGACAGAGATTGTTCCTGGGATGTTGAATAGTCCCAGTTCAGTTCCACAGGTGAGGAAGGGAGTCTGAATTTCCTCGTTCAGAAGAGTTTTGTGTCTGTGACAGCCTGAGACAGGCTCTAGTGATGCTGATTCACACAGTCCCTGTGCCAAACTAGAAATGTTGTATCTTTTCTGCTTTCACTCTATAATTAGATCTTAAGGCTGATGAAGGTCTTTCCGTTAAAGGCAAGATTTAAATTTCTACCACAGTGCTGTATTCACTTGAAGTGAATTCACTTTTCTGAGTGAAAAGCAGTGGGTGGGGTACTAACAGTTTTGTACTGGCTGTGGCTCTGGGAGGTGTCCTGCACGGGGGTCCTGGGCAGCAGCTACAAAAGTGGTGCTAAGCTGGCTGAAGGAAAAAAAGCTCTTCCCTTGGTTCTTTCCTCAAAAACGACTCTTCAGCACACAGGAAAGCTGTGGTGAAAATGGTGATGCTAGTGTTAAGACACTACTGACAACAGACTGGATCTTTGGCAAACAGAAATTTTTAAATTATTTTGTTTCAAGAGCAAAGTCAGCATTTTAACAAAGGCTAGCATTTTAGTAGGTAAAATACTTCTTATTTTGATACACCCACAACCCAGGCTCAATTTCTTTGCCTGTCCTTGAAGTGTCATGGAAGAGCTCCCCCTGCAATGGGCAGTGAATATGCATTTTATTCAGACAGCTGTTTGATTTTTTTCTTGTGCACAGGGATGCAGCTCCAGAGACCTGAGCGACTCTCCGTTTTGGCTACGTTCATCCTCTGAGTGATACTATAAGGAGTCCTCTGCTGGAAGCACACAGCTGATCAAAATTTCCCCATGTAGAGAAGCTTCAACCTTTGTACGTTACGGTGAGCAATTAATTTTTACACTTTTATGCAGTTTAACAAGAGCAGAACCAGTGCTTGAAAATCACCATGGAATATGCATCTTGGTTTTAGACAAAATTTCTGTATTTTATAGGTTAGCAATCTACCAGTCTTGATCTGTACAGGATTTAGCTGTGGGAATGCCTAAGCTGTGCAGTTGTGGGTGATTTAGTCCTGCTGGGCTGGGGTTATGGCAGTTCTGGATACGAGCAACAGATTTGTACAGAGAACACTGGGGGCCAAAACTTAGAGAATATCTCAAGTTGGAAGGGACCTATAAAGGATCATGGAGACCAACCTAAGAAGTTAGATTTTGACAATGAATAGACTTCTTTTGTAGGCCTGGACAGTTAAATACAGACCTTTTCTCTGTGTAGCTGTGCTCTAAACATGCTTTGTTCTCCCCTTTGCACCATTGGCGTGTTTGCTTGGTGACAGTTTTCATCTAGGCATGGGATCCTCTCGGAGTTAAATGGGCATAGCCAGGTTCACAGCTGTACAGCTGACTAGATCAAAATCGTGTTTTCACCTGGGGCACATCAGCTGTGCATCTCAAGTACTTTTTTTTTTTTATTTGACCAAAGCACAGACAGAGTTGTGCAGCAAGCAAATGGAGGAGGTGCAAATCTGTGTTAAAATGCAGTACGTACGTGACAGGCTCGCGACACACTCTGTACTGTGTTATTTGTAACTTTTATTACACGTGACCCAAATGGTGTGAAAAGACTTCCTAGTAGATATTTCAATAAGAACACTATGGGACTAAAGAGAGCAAAGATCATTTTTAAAGCAAATATCAGCAAAATATTTAGCAAATATCAGCAAAGCTTTCATTAGATTAATGCAATATTTGAATTTTGTATATTTTTTCACATTTCATATTAGATAGCAAAATAAGCTCTGCATATGAAACCAATACCAGCTGTTTTTTACTAGCAAAACCCACTAGGGAAAAAAAATAGTAAGATTTTGATCTGTTCATTTAAAAAGTGTTGTTAAAGTTAGCCTTATACAAAACATGAAAGAACATAAGAACGACCTCTGATAGGCAGAAAGAACAGAAAATGCTACTTAAAAATTTATACATTTTAAACCCATATTCAAAAAGAAGATTCCCAGGAAAGACAGATCTTTCTACATTTGAAGAAAACGTTATTTCAGTGACATAACCTTTTTTTTTTTAAAAAAAAAAAAAGTTGCTTTAAAATGCCTCGTGTCTGCCAAACCTGCCCTGATTTCAAGTGAACAGCAAATAAAAGAACCTGAACATTTTTGGTATTTTCCTGTTCAGCTCTGCTTTTTCTACTGCAGTTGATTTGATTTGGGTACTTAGTACCCAGCCCAACTATCCACAGAGCTAAGGCAGGGAAAGCCGGAGAAGTAGCCGGATATCCAGGGGGCTTTCATGTGATGGTTGTTGCCGGGGAAACCACTCCCCTGGTACCTGAGCAGAGAGCAAGTCTGCCTCTTCAGCCTCCCAAACACCAGAGCTTCAATCAGTTGATGCAAAGAAAGCAAAACAGCTGTGGAGGAAACTTAATACGGAGAAGTAATTAAAGCATAGCATTTAGATACTTCAAATGTAAATGTTGTTATATTACTCTTAAGGAGTGGAAGTGCAGGAGTGTGCTGGGAGTGGAGCTCTCACCAGCATGCTGGAGGCCTTGAAGGGAGTTCCACTTCTCCTCCATGGTGATTGTCAGCTCAGCCAGTGCTAGTCAGCCACTCTGCTGATGTAAATTGTATGTGTGTTGTGCAGCCTCCAAAGGAAAATAGAAATCACCAGGCTGTAGCTGTGCCAAAACTTATCTAAATGCCTGTGTCTTTGGAGGGTATTAACCCTGCACTAAACAAAAGCAGACTTCTAAGCCATAGGTGTCCCTTAAAATGGGGCCCACTGGGTGGTGTGACTTGCTTGTCCATAAACTATTGGGAGTTTTTAACTGCACTGAGTGTGCAGTTAAAACCAGTGTGTTGCCAGGAATATACTTGAAAACTGTCAGAAGCAAATGATCCCTGGGACTACCAGCCACAGAAGATCTTGTAATGGCAGATGTGCCTTTGAGGGACCTCATTTCCTTCCTCAAAAGCCTACAGGGTGTCCTTCACTAGAGGTAAAATGACATAAGGGACAGGAGTCTGAAAGAAATAGTCTCCTCTAAGCATTATTTAAACTCAAGAGAATTTAGAAGCTGAGACCCGTTACTTATACACTTCAGTAGAAATGTCCATTAAGAATATAGATTAATTTATTAATCACTGGAGAGCTCATGAGCGTCTTTGCTCTTCTCTGAAAGCACCTACCTAGCAGCTGGTCTGAGGCCAAGGTGTAGGCATTCCTTAGTTATTTAGCTTCAAAGAAGCTGTTAGTATTTAGTATTTTGTAATGTGTTGACTCAGATGATTCATATCTTGTGGACTTTGTATTGTATGGGACACTAAATGCCAGGGTTTTGCAAATTTTCTGGAAAATATGAAAACAGTCAGAGAGCTCTTTAGTCAGACCCAAAGCTTTGCTTTGGCCAGGCTATATCACCAAACTCTTTTTTGATAAAGTGAGGTCATCCTGTGCCCATGTATGAAGGCTTCTTGCTCTAGAATCTTCACAAAAGGAAGGAGCTCCATTGTGCATTTTCCTAACAACATCCTCTGAGTGAGTGTCAATTTAAAATTACAAGGAAAACATAGGAGAATAGTTTGGAGGCCAATATGGCCATTTCTGTCTTGTTTTCCATAAATTGTTCCTCTGTTTCACATGCTCCTGTCTTTTCAACTTGTGCATATTGCATATAAAAAATGGGAAAAGGATATCTTTGGCTTTGCTGCATTGGTGTTAGCCAAGCTAAGTAATCGAAGAATGTTAACTTCATTGTTTTGGTCCAGTTCTAGTCTTGATAGTTATGGTGTACACTTAAAACTCTCTTGGGAGTTCAAAATGATTCATCTTTCTCTCACTTCTTACTAATTTTTTGCATATTGCTGTTGTGTATAGTAAACTTTAGGTATTTTTCTCCCGTGAGGGGCTGAAAATTATTCCTGTAAGGCACGTTCTTAGCAAATCCATTTGTAAAGTGCATTTGGAAAGCTCATGAATTTGTCAGGGGGGCACCATATAAATGGAAGGTTATTAATTCAGTATGAATTTAGCTACACATTTCTTATGCAGTATAGATTTCCCTCCTGGAAATAGCCCATAAAATTTCTATTGGGGGGAAGGGAAGACCACCTAAGTTGGTGTCTGTTTTATTTCCTGTATTCATAGAAATATGGATTACTGAATGTATTATCATGATTTTCTCACAGTGTGCCATTTCTTGAATGATGCTAATACCTTGATGATGGATAGACAAAGTAGATGGGAGGGCATTAATAGTAAATACAGTTGGTTTACTTCCCTGTCTAAACATATATATTGTATTTTGCCATAAACACATTCCTACAGCCTTGCTGTTTTGAAACGTTACCACACTGTAGTGCATGTCTTGAATAATTTTTTTTTAAGACCTATAATTTGAGCTAAGAAATTTATGGATTTAAAAATACTTATATTTATGGCCTAATAAAATTTGCTAAACTCATTTTAGGTTTGAATACAAAACTTTATGAGTAATCCTGTAGATAGGTGTATATATTATATTTTTGAAGTGGCAATAATTTGCTGAAATGCCTGTTTATATAGGCAAATGTTAAAATGTGCTAAGTAATCACCTTTGGACCTTCAGTCCTAAAAACCAATATCCTATATGAACAAAAGATAGCTCTTATTATTTCATGTTTTTCATGTTCACAAGGCCGTATTAGTCTTTTTATCCATTTTTCTTGCTTTTTCTCTTACGAATTTCACTTCATTCTATTTTCCGTTGCCTATAGGTCTTCCCTGTGAATGTGAAATGTTAAAAATAAACAAACAATGACGTACATTTCATTTATACATTAAATTCTCCCTTTAGCATATAACTCTTCATTAGTCCTGCAAGAGTCGATCTAAAAACTTGCATGCCTTGACACACAGTTCATTTTATTCTTCTCAATTACGTGTTTGAAGAGAAACTACTGCAGGGCACTGCTGGCTTCCAGCAGGCCTAAACCTCCAGTGTGGATAGCCAGGGACCAGGACACTGAGCCTTGCAGGACTAGCACTTCATCTCTTTCTTCAGACCTCTGCACTACACTAAACTTTGTGGAGCTCAAAATCCTCAGTGGCCTCTTAACAGATCCAGGACTCACCTTGCTTTATACTTACAAGAGAGTCAGTGGGTTGAAAGAAATGCTGCTCGGCTCACCTGGTCTCTGCTTTGCAGCCAGCTTCAGATCACTTTGAATTAGTCCCACTGAAATTACCCATAAGGTTATCTGCATAAATAATGTACAGGGATTAGCTTGAATTCTTAAGTAGGCGTTTGCTATATCAGGGCTCTATTAGTAGCAGATGGAAGTTCCTCTTAGGGCTTAGTGATGGTACTTGTGTTATTTAAGACAACTGTTTTCTTGTCTGTAGTTGTCTCTATAGGTGCCAAGCTGCAGAGCAGAGATGTGACTGTACAACTCAGCACGGATCCCAATTCTGTTCTAAATTACAACTATTTGAGTTTAGTGTTACTAGGCCGTGGTATTTCTGACCCTATCCTTCAATACTTAAGTGCGTGCAGATGGCAACCTGTCTGAATGTCCAAAAAGATGTGCTAAATCGCTCTCTAACTTCATTGCTAAATATCGATTATTGTGCGGACTAATTAGAAAATACAAACTTATTCGAAACATGTTATTGCTTCATTTGTTTAGGGGAAAAAGGAAAATCTCCCCTAATTTTCTCTTCAGGGAAGATTCCGTACTGAATGAGTACTACCCCTAATATCTCCCCTGCAAAACCCACAAATTGCAGGAGGACTTTGAAGCCAGAAGCACATGGACACGATGGGGTACCACTGAATTAATGAGAAGAAGGGCTATTGTAGTCTTATCTGTCATAAGCCAGAGCAGTGTGGAGGGAAGTAGGGGCTCTTCTGTGCTGACATTGGGATGATCACACCATCTTCTGAAACCAGGGTGTTTTGCCTCCTAGGGCAGCTATGTGAGCGTGAGAACACAGGGTTCCTTCTCTCTTTTTAATGGGAATTTCTTTTTCTGTCTGCATAGCTCTAAACTCGGTGTCTGCTCCTTCATCCTTCCTTTCTACAGCGAGTATTCACTGTAGCTGGTAAGTCATAGAAGGACGTGGGGCACGCAGAGGTTTGTGGAAGAATGTGGTCACCAAAGTGCTCATCAGGAGCAGGGCAATGGCTTCGTCATGTGTTTGAGTCAGGCTGAGCTCCCTGACCCGCAGCAGCCGGGCCAAGCAGGGGCTGGCAGGGGCTCTCCCGCTTCACTGCGCTCCAATGTCCCTTTTGCGGGGACTGCTGCAGCAGCTGGATGTCTGCGGGTTCATTCTAACTTCTCACAGACCAGCTGACAGCCCCGTGAAGGCAGAGAAGCATTTAGGATTATGAGGGCTAATATTAACCTCTGCACCCAGCCGGCAGGCTGGCTGTTGGGAAGCCCTGCAGAACAGGAATAGCGCTTGTTCTCCTGCCGCTTGGAAGATGTGAGCACAATTTAGTGAGCAGCTGCAATGAAGAGAATGAGCAGGTCTGATAGAAAAGATTTCTGTTTGGGTTACAGCAAAGTAGAAGTTATTCCGAAATGGTTTAATTAGATACAGATCATGTTCAGTACCTCATGTTCTGAGGTTCAATAAGGTAATTGATAACAGTGATTGGCCCAAGATATTAATCCAGTCCAGCAAGTCCCACTGGATTTATTTGAATGTCATCATTCAGGTGCCATTCTGGATTCCACAGGAAGCAAAAATATATTTTGCCCAACACAGAGAGGCCTCAATAAAATTTTTTCTTTGAGGTCTGTAAGGCTTTAAATTGAGGCAAATGTAAATGGTTATTAAAAGCCTTATTTGGTCAAATGAGGAGAGAATTAATAAGATGAATGAAAGGTGGCCTGGAGTACTGGCAAGTACTGACTGTTGTCCAAGTGGCAGTGTCTGTAGATATACAAAGATTTTTTTTATATATATTTTTTACTAAGATATTTCAAACAGTGTCATTCTCCGAACAACTGTTACTTGTAGCTTTAGCAGGCTGACAGAGGCAGGCAACAGCTTAGGGATGCTTAGCAAACAGTTGGATCTATTGATACTTGCCCATCAGTTTCAATTTCTCTGAGGATGAGCAATACGTCCAAGAGTTTGATGGACCAAACCTGTGATGGACAGCCTTAAAAAGGGATAAAAAGGACTTGACAATTTGGACTGTATTTCCTGCCAAAGTTTGGTTTTTATGTCTCTGTGGACTTTGGAGTACTGATCATTATTTTATCCCATTTTATATACTAATTTTTACTCAGATTTTTCTACATGTGGGTTTTTTGGGCATAATAAATGCTCCTACTGATTTACTGAACTCGGACATACTTGATTGAATTTACAGATGTCATCAGGGAAAAAAAATGTTGAGTCCCAGAATTAGAAATGGCCATTAAATAAATGAACACTCTGAAGAGATAGGATGCAGTAGGGATGTTGTTGTGAGGAGAGTGAGCTGTGTAAACATTTCCCTGCTGTGCAGTAGCACTGACAGGCTGCAGGAAGCACCTCTCTGTAAATTGGTAAAGCCACACTTACCTGTGCTAAAAGGAAAGCCAGATTCCTGGTGGAAGCATCTTTAAACTGGTACAGTTATCGGTAATCAAATAAGCAAATGTAACGTTGTTGGAGTATGTGGGGGAGGAAGAATTTTTTTGTTACATCAATCTTATTGAAAATATCCTGCTAGTGGCTCTTTATATAGTTGAGTTTTATATTCTTCATATAGTATAATGTTACCTTTATTTTCTGTATGGCATTATTAGTATTTACTTATTGCTTACACGTAGTCATGGAAAAATTACTTACATATACTTCCTTAGAATATTTATGTGCCTAATTTCCCTGAAGCCTATGGGAGTATTTCCATGTAAGTTAACAAGGTTTGTTCTTCCTAGATAATAAGACATCACATTTCTAAGTAGATAAGAACTTCACGTTTCCACGTAGACTGAAACATACTGAGTCCTAAAAAGTGATTGATGTTTTAGAGACATAGCTTGAATCAAAACACGAAAAAACACAATGTTAAATTACAGTAATGGAAATCACATGCTCAGAATAGATAAACTGTAGCTGTAGTCTGTGCAGACCAAGCATAGTGCATGAAAGTAGTCTGGTTCTTTCAAATGTGTATAGTACAGCTGTGGTTTTTGGTCAATAATACAGCTAAGATAGTAAAACCAGACATAACTGATGGCTGTAAACAATAAATATTATTTCAAGCATCACAGGCTGAAAAAGGAGCTATACATTCTGGGCTGAAACATCCTCCTCCTCAGAGGCAAACCGAACTGTTTCTAGCTGTCCGACCAGATGTATTGGCTATAACACGAGTCTTTAATGAACCTTAACAAAACAGACAATTAGCAAAGAGCTTATAACTGTATTAGTGTAGTTTTTATGAAAACGTGTTGCTCTACATTTTGAATCCCTATTGTGTCGGGTTTTTTTTTAAATTGATTTTTCAGTTCAATTTCCTGATTTTTGAGTATTTCTTCCCAATTACCAAACTTGAGGCCTCATCACATACCCTACTTAGTTTTTGCTTACTGCTGCACATCATTTGGGAAGTCAGCATCGCAGTAAGAACTATTCCATTGGCATAGTGCAAATGTCTTGCTTAATTTAAGAAATAAATAGAATTGCGTGCTTTACCCATCAAGTGTAATAACATGGAGTGAATATGCCTGCTTGTATTGCTCAGTTAAGGAGCTTCTCATTTGGGGCAGAAATTAACAAAAGTTAGAATCTATGAATTGTGATATTACATCAGGGTAACTGTTTGTCTAGTCCAGAACCCAGTCTCAGGCAGTTTGCTGAATCAGATGCATTTCAGAGAGATGCAGAAAGGGCTCGTTTCATGTAATTTGGCCATTCTTCCAGCTTCTGCTTGGTGGTACTTGGTTTACTTCCTGGAGCAGGAAGATTTGTGTCCTAATGTGTGCAATTTTATTATGATCTGATATAACTTCATTTTTATATAAATGTAATTTAAACAACAGAATTGGCTAACTTGTTCTCAAGAATGCTTTTCAGCTATGAAATCTTCAGACCAACTTTTTGTTACATAAAATTATGTTCTTTTTTATTACTTTCAAATTGATTGCTTCCAGTGATCCCTTGCTCTCCTGCCATGAGAACAGTATCTTGCTATGACAGATTTGGTTTTCATATCATTCATTAGCTTACATATCTTTGGGTTTATCTCTTCTTTTAGCTAAATATTTCTTGTCTGTCATTCTGTCTCTCTTAAGTTTTACTGCTGTATCATTTCCTACAATTCCTTTTTTAATAGGGAATGGCCCGAAATCATGACAATAATTAAACCATCTTGATGAGTTGAATCAGTGGTGTAGTGTCTTACTAAGGCTGGAACTCTTGAAGCTGCTGAACCTTATTTCATTTCAAAGACACAAGCAAACCAAGGCTCTCAGAGGACAAGCTTGTGAATAAGGAAGCAGCTATCAGAAGAGAGAACTGTGAGTTAGCCTTTCTAGATTGCTCTTCTGTGGACCTGTTTTTAGCACTTCACACTGAATGGGAGTTGTAATGTCTGTTCCTGGCTCAGCCACTACAATGCAGGGTCTTTGCCAGTGTAGTGAGCAGTGTCCTTCCTTATGAGGTGGTGGTGGTGTTCTCTGTACACCCCTCAATTCTAAATTCCCCGTTTCATTTTTTATAATTTTTTTGTTTGCATCTTGGAAAGTGGCATGACTTCAATGTGAAGAGCTGAAAGCTGTAGGACAATTCCCCTTTGTTGAGGGAAAGTGGAAGATGTCATTTTGGCCCCTTTCAGAATAAGCTTGGCAGAAAGCTATGTTCTCCAACAGGCCTCTCATAAAAAAGAGCTTACCATCACCACCAACACTTAACGTGTATATATTTAGATGGAAGTGGCTTTGGGTGATGCATGTATGTGAACTCAGCCTTGTCAGCACTGAGACTGTAGAATAGGTTGAGAATATAAACTTCTGGGAAGTTTTGATATGGGGACAGCCCTAGTCTGAATAGACCAACGGGGCTCCCATACAGCACTGAACTTCTTGGTCCCATTGAGGCATAGACAGTTGGTGCATAGGTCTGCAATACAGAACACCTTGTACTCGACTCTTATGATTAATTGTAAAAACCCTCCTTTCGTGCTCTCGGAACCAGCTTTGTCTTTTAATTTTTAAGTAGAGCTAACTAACTACTGCAAGATTTACTTTGTTTTCCAGAAGAGGTGAGTAAGGAGACAGAGAGAGGAGTGGATGCTTTGTCTGGTGTTCAGACACTACCGAATTGCTTTTCCCTTTTCTCAGGGGAGCTGATGATGCTGACTATAATAGTAAGGTTCAAGGAAATCCCAAGGACAGTAAAGGAGAACAACTGTTCAGTGCAGAAATAGAGCTGCCATAGTGCCTCCAGCTGCATGTTCTCCTCTGCGTCTGTGTGCTGTTATCAGGGTTCAGGAGATGTGTAGTGCCTCACACCAAGCAAAGAGTCAGCATCATCTCTGTGAGTGAGGACAACTTGAATTGTTTTTTTAGAAAGTGAGATCTTGGGCAGGATAAGGCAAAGAAAGCATGCCCCATGGTGTATGTAAATATTTTTCTATCTGTGCTAAGCAGTGGGTGATCTCATATCTAATTTGTCTGTAGAAGAAATGCAGTTAACAGTAATGTTTTTGTCTTATCCTCAAATTTCTATTTGTTTTGCTTAAACTTGCATGTGCTGGTATCTTGTCTCTTGTTTCTTAGACCAAACCAACTATGTTCTACTCAGACAGTAATACTGCACGCAAACAGCCATTCCCTAGCGATTTCCGACAGTCTAACCTTCCCTGAGACAGGCTGAGCTGCTTATTGGGATTGAGCCTGTCCACATACCTTACTGCATTGGTGAGAAACTGGTACTTCTGTTAGTCAAGGTTTAGCCAATTCTTGACATCCAGCTTTGTAACTCATCAATATGTAATGCAAGTGTTCAAAGGTCAATCCGATAGCACTGAAAAATCCATCTTCTCGTGCTGCAAATACACAAGTGACAGAAATACACATGCCAGCCCCGTGGGCACTAGGGACAATGGCATAGGGAGTTTAAGAGGCTGCTCGAGTAAGGGTTCTTCAGGGATCTAGTCAGTTGTCAGTAGCGGTGGTAAAAAGATTCTTAAGGCTGCAAAAAGTAGTTTCAAAAATGAATTAATTGTTTAAATTGTTTTATCCACCTAAAATCCTATCTCTTGTTTCTCCTGATTAAGAAAAAGAAATTACCTCTTTAGATTTTTGATTTGGGCTCTTATCTGTTGTACCCATATAAATTAAAGATAACTTCAGTAGGGCTATTACAGATTTATATTGATGTAAACAAAAATCAATATTAATCTGGCCATCAAACAATAAAAGGAAAATGCCATGGGTTGTGTCTCAAATTCTTATATCAAAGTTGTTCAGCATTTAATAGCAGAGAAATAATTCTGGTAGAAGACATTGAGTGCTTTTAAGGAATGGCTGGAGTAGAGCAGAGCTAGCGGTTGGGATTGATAGGATAAATACCAAAGATTGATGTTCTCCTTCAGTCTAACGTGAAGTAGTCACCAAAGGAGTGACACTTACCTTTTTGGCCGTTAAAGGTTACACTTTTCTCAGAATAAAGGTTATAAGCTTTACAGTCCTGGCAGAATTCTATTTTGCATACTTGTATTCTGTCTCCTCAGTTGCTTTTCTTAGTGGCTAAGGGTATCTCCACTTCCTGGCCTAACTGATAGGTAGAAACTGTTGTGTGAATAATAATTACTGACAGTGAATTATTGCCTTTGACAGGATCTTCAGTGAAATATTTTTGGAAACCATTTTGACCTTTTTGGGATGTCCAGTCGTCCATCTAAAAGAATTTGTCCTGTATCTGGTAGCCCTTTTGTAGTTATGTAACGTGTGCTTCTTGTCTGTGAAAGTCACTTATCTGATTTTCACCCTTAGACCAAAACACTCCAGCAGAGTAAAAACGTGACTTTATTCACAGTTACTCTTTCTCCCTTGTTTGGTGCTGAGGTCTCCATGCTAGACTGCCCCAGATGTGTGCTCCATAACAGGGAGCTGTAGGACATTGGGGTTTCTTCTTACAGCTTGGTAGGCAGCTTGAAGGAAGTTATAAAACTATGGAAGCTATAGTCCCTTTAAGGCAGATGGAGCATCTGATATTCTTCCTGTTTCTCCAGCATGAGGCATTGTGCCTTGTCCCTAAGGAAATGCAGATTGCTACCATCCTGATACTATAGCATGATTTTATTAGCTATGTCATAATTTACTTGGTGCTGAATATAGATGACTTATATGGAACTGGGCAATAGTGAGTCAACCCCTATGTGCATGAGTCCAGCCCTGCACCATAAGAATACAAAGCTCATAAACCAATGGGATTTCCTTTATAGCTTAATATTGATAGATCAAAATACCAAGGAACTGAGATTCTACCAGATCTTTTGGGAAGCCCTGGCTGTGATTTGGTGCTACAGTACTGTAGTCACTGTTTATTTTTAGTGTACCTTTTTCTAGCTTCCATCAATAGCACAGAAGAGCAGCCTTGTCCACCCAGAGGGTGTGCTTTTGAACCACTCACCTAGTTTGATTCTGGGAGGTAGGCTGTCTACCCACCCAATTTCCCATGGGTGCCTGAATGGCCTTGTCTAAGGAGCCTCTGTATTGGGGCTGCCTGGTGGTTTCCATAAAGCAATGCAGTGATGAGATTTGCTTAAGCCTGGGGAAGGTAATTACCAAAGCTTCAAGTGCCTCTTCCCTGGCATAAGTGTAAAGCCCCTGAAGCAGAGTTGTGTGTGTGTGTCTCGTTAGGAATGAGGGAGTAGGGCCACAAAACATATCTAGTCTGTCTGCTCGTGGTTCTGTCTTTCCTCTTACAAAGTTCCTGCCTCCATTTTTTTCAAGCTTTATTTCAATTTCTGGAAAAATGCTGGAGCAAGTCATCCATCCTTGTAAGCTCCTAGAATTACCACATCCTGAAGGGATTTGTCTTGAAGAAAAAAAAAAAACATATCTAGCTGATCTAATTTTCTCCTGAAACAGGCAAACAGTTTTTGCGGGAAGGAGAAACACAGTAGGTGTTCTCTTTGGTCTCATGGGGAAGTATCCTCTAAATGAAACTACCAAAGAATGGATAGACACTTGGTATATCAGGTATATTGGGTATAACTATCCCCAGTTCCCTGCCAAAAGAGAAGGGTGCTGTGCATGAGATCTGCAGAGCTTTGTGCAGGAGCCAGTTCTGTTCAGTGTTTCCATTACACACCTTGATGATGGCACAAACAGCACACTTATTATATTTGCTAGGAGGAACTGCAAGTATAAGACAAGGTGAGACTAAGAAATTACTGTATAAATTGAGTGCTTTAATGAAAAATGGGATGAAATTAAATGGCACATGATGTAACACCCAAGTAGGAATAATTAACTGCACACAAAGATTTTGGGGGGTAACTGGCCAAACAGCAGGTCTGTAGAAAAGGAATTGAAGGAAACAATCAGTCTTAAGTTCAGGGATCAACAATATTGTCCTCTTCCACAAAAAGAAATCACGCTGGGGTATATAAAAAGGAATACAGCATTGTGTAGCATTGGTAGCATTGTGTCTGATTTAGAGCAAACAACAAGAAAAGAAATTAGGAGGACTGCAGTTGGAATTTAAGGTGCAAATAGTTGCAAGACCACAATGAATAAGAATGTGAAATATAAAGGAAACAAGAACTTGATGACATGGTTGAGCAGCTAAATGGTGTGGATCATTACTCTGTGCTACTGGAAAGAGTAGGCAGGTCCTACTCAAGACTGGCTGTTTTCCAAAAACTGAGGTGCAAGATAAGGAGATACTAGAAAAGGATGCTGGTTTGAAAATGCAGTAAATTGCTTCAGTTCCAGGAGCTGGATTATTAAGTAGATGAGCTAATTAAAACAAACAAAAAACACCAGTTGATAGGGAGGAAGTGTCCATTAAAACCAGCAACTGTATGCTTTTTTTTTTTTTTTTTAAAATCGTAATAGTGATTTGGGCAACTAAAAGCCTGTAAGATTTACACCTGGACCTGGTAAACAGGACAAAATGCTGGCTTAGAATAGCTAATAGTCCTGTGAAAAGTCCTGCCAGGATGGATTCAACAAAGGCCTAACTGTGCTACCTCTCTCCCTAACCAAGTAGGGGATGTAGAAACGACAGCTGTCTTAATTAAACTAATCAAGGAACCTTTCATATGGCCTCCAGAAGGCAGCTAGAGATACTATCTAATCACAGTGCAAGGTATGAAGTAGTTTTTGGGGCCAGAAACTGCGTAGGAGATGAAAAGTAAGAAGGTATGTTTTTAGTTAGGTGCAGGTGTTTTCTTGTTTGATGTATTCATTAATCTCAAAATAGAGATTAAATTGAAGTGGAAAACTTGTAAAAGTTAGTCAGCTCTTGGCCTGACTTGGGCCAGAGTAAGAAATGTTTAAAAAAAAAGAAAAGACTTTAGCAGAACCCTGAATAAGCAATGTGCAATGTTGACAAATGCAAGATTGCAAGTAGGAATGATATTTGGGTTACACTGGAGCAAATTCCTTGGGTAAGTGAATATATGCTTTTAAATTTGGATCAATTATTGTTCACTTGTCATAACTTAGGGAAGTTTTGCTGCATTTAAAACCTGCATGCACTCAGCTCTCTTCCCTGACCTGAATCTACCTACCTTTGGGCTTGCTAACAGAGAAATAAACAGAAATAGGAAGATTCTTTTGCTGAAACTTTGGCTGTGCTTGTGTTTCCTCCTAGGACTGCCCATTTTTTCCATCTGCTTAACTCAAGGGGTTAGCTTCCTCAGGCAGCAGAAGCCACTGAACACATAGTCTATCCCAGCCATGCCCTCGCAGCCTGTCAAGGCTTGTGTGGAAGAGAAGGGAAAGTAACATTCAACCTATTTTGTAAAAAGAAACGTGTGGAATGTTAAACAGGACAGCAAGTCTAGATATACTGTATGCAGGGAGCTGCAAAGATCAGTCACAAAATGGATGTATAAAAAAAAGCTTCTGAAAGAGAGGAGGAAAATTTACATTTCTTGTAAATAATCCTGAAATAGTTTAAACCCACTCTGAAATGTAAGAACAATCTTACAGGCAGGTGGGGTCACTGTTGAAATGCCTATTGGAACAGAGGTCTCTAAATGACTGAACAGCCCCGTTCTGGTGTCGTGCAGGTGGAAGCTCCACACAGAGTGGGATGGACAGGAACACGTTGACCCCTCTGTCCTTAGAAGGGGAGGGTGACAGTCAGCTGTGTGTCTTTGGGCTTGCCAAAAAGTTTGGCAGAACTGAGCAGCTGATTAGATGATGATGATGGAAATTATTACTTCAGTAGGTGATCTTGAGTATTACTAGGCATTGTTTCAAAATATGAAACAAACAAGGGGTAACATTTTTCAAAGTTCTTATTTATTTTTTTTTAATAGGGAATTTAAAAAGTGATACAAAGGTGTTTATGAACTACAGCTATGGAAATGTTCCCAATGTAGTGAAATGGTGTAAGCACTAAACTTCTATTGACTTTGAAGGGTATATAGGCATTTTAGTTGTTACTATATGCATCTTGCATTTGTGTTTTAACTCTGTAATTTAGTTACTGGTAAAGTGTAATCGCTCTTGATGGATGTGCTCACAACAAAGCCATAAAAATACTGCTGAGTGTGTTCTGGAAGCTGCTAATTATTATTAGCTCTTACTAGTTCTAGTACCAGCAAGAAATATTCATCTCCTGACTCCAGTATTTTCTGTGCCTGTCAACAGAAATCTTATTAGTGTTAACTTCTGAAAAAGTACACCTGATTTTGACAGCTGTCCCTAGGCACTACAGAAAAGTAGGGAAGTAATGGCCACTGGTGCAAACCAGCCCTTTCCTGGGAGAGGGATCAGAAGCTCTGAGTGCAATGCATCCCATGTGAGATGAGCTTTCCAAAACCTCTCTCTGGGCAGTATCACATTTTGGAAAAGTGGGACTCTGTGCTGTACTTGTTAAGGATCATAAATATGTCCTCCCTTGTACAAAAGGCCTCATATTTGCTATTATCTGGTCTTATTTTCTGGTTCAAACTATGATGCTTTCTGAGCACAGCATATCTATTTCAGATGAAATTACCCTTGTAATTACAATTCACCCTTGTAATAGACTCTGACAATGGCTTATTTAGAGGCTGAAGCACCTGTTGTTTTCCATGATCCTTTGGAACTTGGCAGGGAAAAGAAAATCTCCAAAACCGGAGAAATACATTTATTACTTTATTAAATTCTGTTCAGTTCTGGCTGAGTTCTAAACTTGGTAATTTCTCTTTTTAGCACTTGATATCTTAGCAAAATGCTGGCAGTTTTTCAAAAAATAAACACTGTAACCTGGCGTGCTGTGCTGCCAGGAATAACAGCATCTCGCACTGGCAGGGGGACAGTCTCTACGGGGAACAGAGAGAAGGAGTTTTGGGTAGACTGAACTTCTAATGAAATTAGAATTCTTCTTACCTATTCCAGTGATTAAACCAACAAATAACCCCAGTACCCCACTTCCTGGACAGGACACAAATCTCTTTGGCAGCTGATGGAGTTGCCTTTGTGGGGGGTTTGTACACAGCCAGTGATAGGTAACTGGGAACTGCTGGGATTTCTCTTTCCCCTTGTTCTCACTTCAAGAAAAGACAGGGAAATCACCAGCCCTCTCCTCTTTACGTCAGTTTTCTTGTGTTAAAAGCCGTTCCAGTTGCAGAGTCAGGCACTCAAAGCCAGAATGTCAGTCATCTGTGTAACCTCAACCTCTGTGTGCATATTCATTATGATATAATCTTTAATTATGGCACTTAACTCTCTCGCCAGCTCTCTCACATACGAGTATCTCAAGGTAAATGTATATAGACGTGTGTTTCAGGAAGATTCTCGGTTCGTGCGTAGAAATCTGAAGGTGCTTTGAGAAGAGAACAAAGCTACAAGTGTTGAAAGAGAAAGGATCATCCTGTGATTAAGGCAGGTGAATGAGAAGAATATCCCTGTTCCTGCTGCAGTCTTTATGCATGTTGCTGAGCAAGCCACTTCAACCAAAATACCTTTTGTGGCTACTCTGTGTCTGGCTCATCTCCTCGGCCTAATGTGCAGAAGTGCTGAGCGCTCACAGCTGCCAATGGAATCAATGGGAAGCGTGAGCTCTCGGCGTTTCTGGAATTAAGGAGGAGGGGATTAGTGTCTGGACATGGGAGGACACTAAGTTCTGGGTCCCAGCCTTTCCTCTGCAAACGATTTGCAGTGTGGCCTCCTGCGTGGGTTGTTGGTTTGGGATTTTGGTTTTTTTCAGTTGTGGACACAGTACATCTTGCAGTAAACGTCAGTTAATGTCTGTGAGACACTGGTGGAAAAATCCCCAAGTAACATAGGTGAAATGAAAACCTTTCCTATGCAGAGCAGCTCTGGGTGGTATCAAGGACACAGTAGTCATGCAGATGTATACTATACACAGTATACACATCACATATGTACGTGCACATACAAACACAGACACTGGATGAATTCATATGCATACATTTTAAAAAATGCAGATGTAAAGGTAGCTTTCTGTTGAAGATAGAAGAGTCAGAATAGCAATAGCTTGGATTGCTTTACAAACTTCCAATTATGAGGTGTTACTTTTTTTTTTTTTTTTTTCTTCCAAGACTACTTCTAACTCAGCACATTCGATGGCCCATAGTATTCAACTGACTACACTGCTTAATGCTTTTATTTTTACATATTTATAAATGTATTTGAAAATGTATTCTTAAACTTCATTCCTAAACAGGAGCTGGATAATATCTCTTTTTTTTCCTGAATAGATACCATTCATAATCCAAAGGTTAAAATGGAGAATGTTTACTAACACACAGATAGAGTCATTGCACTTTGTCCAGCTCTGGAGGCTGCGTCACACACTCTTCACATTACAGATGCTATTGTTTTCAAATGGTTCTAAATAACTTCAGGAAGGCAGGATGGGACTCGGACAGTATTAAAGAAAAATAAATAAGAATGCATAATGAAGAGAGGGTTGGAGTCTTAGAAGGGTTCCTTCCTAGTAGAAAATTGAAATGTGCCAGTACAGTTGCTCTGGATTTGTACCTGTACATGTCAGGCAAGAAAATAACCTCAAATGGGCTAGCACGTGAAGGAGCTGCTCCTGCTTTCACTGAAATCAATATCGAAATTTCCATTCATTTCAGTAAGCGCAAGGAGATGATGGATTAGAAGAACTTAATTTGGGGCTTTAGGGAACTATATTTGCAACTTTAGTTTTATTTATATAAAACACACATTGATCCTTGAACACATTCTCAGTGTTCATGGCCATTGAAAAAAATCAGAAACGTTGCGAATGCCTCGGCACGTTTTTCCTATGATTAACTGTTCTTTAGGAGAGATTTGCAATTATTTTGAGTAGTAAAACAGATTAAGCAGAGGTTTAAGGCTTGAGCTTAGTGAATGTAGCCATATCTAAACAAACAGTGGAGAATCTGCTCTTTCACTCTGAATTTTAAGATTAAATAAATGGCAGTCTCCTTTAAATGATATGTAAGCGCATGCAAATATTTAATTAATGGGGTCTTGACACCTTAGCTTGTAATTCCTAGTCTTACTGAAATCATCCATCAAATTTTGAAGTAGAAATTAAATCTTTCTCCTATTAAGAGCATTACTTTTCAAATAAGATTGTGTATAGTGACAAGTACTTTTGAATTCTGCATCAGTACAGGAGCTCCTGAGCTCTCACTGGTGAAGGTCTCCTGTCTAAGCAAACCAGATTCTCTGCTCAAATCATCGACTCATCCAATAACGGTGGTGAGAAATACCCAGCGAGTGCAACGGCGGGTTCAAAGGTTGCTTTTTTAGGTTTTCCTCATACTTCATCTCCCTGGGCTTCCTTTTCTTCCCCCAGTAGTTAATTTGAAGAATTTGGATGTTGAAGAAGCCTGAGGCACGGGGGGTGAGAGGGGGGAGAGAGAACAGAAGTCATTACAAAGGTTTTCATTCACCTCCGTGCTTATAAGCAATGGTGAGGCACCAACTGTGACCTTATTTCCATAGTGCACGTTGCCTTGGAAGTATTTATAGGATTCCTGTAAAGCACCAGGACAGGACAGGGGTGAAAATTTATGCTCTTAGCACTTTTGTAAGGGAGAGGAACATAAGAAGGTCCCATCTCAATCAATAGTTTTGCTTTTGACTTCAGAGTACATGTGGAATGTGGCCAGCAGAGGGAGGTGATTCTGCCCCTCTGCTCTCCTCTGGTGAGACCCCACCTGGAGCTCTGTGTCCAGCTCTGGAGGCCTCAGCACAGGAAGGACATGGACCTGTTGGAATGGGTCCAGCAGGGGGCCACAGAGATGATCAGAGGGATGGAGCACCTCTGCTATGAAGACAGGCTGAGAGAGCTGGGGGTGTTCAGCCTGGAGAAGAGAAGGCTCCAGGGAGACCTTATAACGGCCTTCCAGTGCCTGAAGGGGCTACAGGAGAGATGGGGAGGGACTCTTGATCAGGGAGAGGAGCGATAGGATGAGGGGTAATGGTTTTAAACTGAACGAGGGGAGATTTAGATTAGGTACCAGAAAGAAATTCTTTGCTGTGAGGGTGGTGGGACACTGGCCCAGGTTGCCCAGAGAAGCTGTGGCTGCCCCATC
>JAOWAV010000002.1:1616024-1636154 GCA_028571045.1 Scolopax bukidnonensis | reverse complement strand
CTGATGTTTCTGTGCCCCCACTGGCCAGCTGAAGCACAAAGTCTGTTGAATGGTTGCGTTGTTTCTCTGAGATATACGTGCATTTGGTCCTTTGTGGGATGGCTTAGGGCTGTCAATGCACTGGGGTGGGTTTGCTGGGGGAGCTGGAGGGGGGAAGCCTGTGGAGCCAAGCCTTGCACTGAGGAAGCAGATACAGGACTGAATTAGAGGATGCAGAACTTTACTAGGGTGGATTGAAGAGTGTGTGTATCAGACAGGAGTCACGGGTTGGCCGTAGTTCTTTTCTTTTCTCTCAGTTTTAAAAATAAATGTTCCATAAGTTTCTTCTGTACTGCTCCTGGGACCTGCAGCTTCAGGACCACAGTGAGACACGTTCTTAAAAAGTAGGATCCTTCGGGTTTCCCTCTCTTATTGCTCCTTTCCCTCTTCCTCTGGCTCAACAGCCTGATCCACGTGGAGATTTAACGCTGAACTCTGTGACTGAAGTCATGTGTAAACAACTTCACACCTGCGGCAAAATTTGTTGTTAAAACTCTGCTCCTTGTTAGCAAACGGGACGAAAACAAACCCAGTAGCCTTATGCGTTTCCTTCCACGCATTTAGTAAATTTTTGGAAACAATGTGACCATGGTTAAAATGTTTATAAACAGGAAAATAATATTTAAAAAGCTTTTCTTTGTTTGGTTTGTGCTTGCATTAGAGCCTCTGTCCAGCTAAGCAGTGAGATCTGAAAATAAGGAAGTAAATCCTGGGCTTGGAAAGGTTTGATAAGCCAAGGCTTTTTACCCCATGAAGGTGGCTTTTGGATCTTCATCAAAACTTCAAGTAACAGAACTCTGTCAACGTGAGGCATTGCTTTTCTGTGTTTTCTCTGAAACTTAGGGTGCATAGGTGAAAATTGAACTAATAGCCAATACTATGTACTTCTCAGTACTTAAAGTGTGTAGATGGGTAACAAGTTCAAGCTCGAGGTCTGGATCTAGCCAAAAGGCTGCTTAAGACTTAAAATGAGGTTTGTCAGTTCTGTCCTGTTAATAGCTTCTGAATTCAGTATGTGAACCACAGAAAACAGTAGTTTGGGTGGAAAGGAGTACTGATCAAAATCCTGCAATCAGAGCTTCCTGTTAATTAAAAATAACTAATCAACTGATTGATGAAGGGGCAGAAAAAAGTACCTTGCAGGTATATATTGTTCACTTTACTGCTACTAGAGCGTTCTGTTCTGTGTTTGGTGATGTGAAATCTTCTGGGGAGGGAAATGCCGAGTGCCTCCAAAGCTTGTAAGAGTACAAGAGAGCGGGCATCTGGGAGGGAAGGTGCTCCTGTAACTTCAGATGCTGAAGTGGTTTATTATCAGAGACTTTACAACAAGTACCAACTCAGCAGTAACTGGATTGGATTTGTCTGTTGGCACTTTGGCTGGTATAATCCTATTGGCAGTGGCTTTATGTGCTTTCTAGCTGTTAGAGTTACACCCTGTGCTTTGGTGACTGCATACCCAATTTTTTGGTATGAATTTTTTTCAAGCTGTAACACAAAATAAGTTAGAACAAATACTTTTAATGCTGGTGGCAAACCTCTGAGTTACAGCTAATCTAAACCAGTGTTTTGTATGTAAATCTTGGATTCACAAGATGTATGTATGATCTTGGATTCATTCTTTCTTTCTTTCTTTCATTCATTACTTCTCTTCACCTGGGAAGAGAAAAGCCATTAGAGCATTTGAGAAGGGTGAGCTGTAACTATAGAGTGGCTGTATTTATTTGCCTTGGAGCCCTGTAGATCCCCCTGTTTTCTGAGCCACCTGGCTGGTGTGATTGCCCTGAATCCTTGGCTGGTGCGAGTGAGCTTTGTTGGAGGTGCCAGAAGGCAGGAAAACCCCAGCACTACGAGGGGTTGACGAGGGAGCCGGCCCCCTCTGCTCTCTAGCCTGATGGGAAATGCTGTAATTGAGGGGGGCTTGTTTCTCTTGTTTGGGGTTTTTTTGGAGGAACTCTGCTGGATAAGTCTTTGAAGTGAGGACAATTAATGAGCAAGGTCCTGCAGCTGTGGTGACAGCTTAGAGCAGTGAGGAGCCAGGTGCCAGTTGGCTTCTTACCTCCTGTCTAAAGCTCCCACCTCAGCTGTGCTGGCTCATAGTGGGAACAGCTGCTCTGAAGCCATGCTGGTACTGGGAGTTCACTCAGGGATGTCAAGACTGGAATCTCAGCCTTAAGGTGAACGGCTGAATCCTCTGCTTTTCCCTGATTTTACTGGGAGCTTTGAACAAGCGAAGCTTGTTTTAGTGGCCCTTGGCCTGGGGAAGGGCCATGGACTGCTGTCTTCAGCTGATTCTGTCTGTCATCAGGAGAATGCCCTGCCACATAGAAAGACACGGTCTTGGTTGAAATTAATTCCCTGAAACAGAACAGTCTGAAGGGCAAAGCAAGAAGAGAAATGGAGAAAAGTTCAAAGTGAGGTTCCACAGAGACTGCGGTTATTTTCTGTCACTGGGCAAGTAATAGCTTATTTTTTGTTTGGTTCGTGTATTTCACTTTTGTTTTGTTTTCTAACCTCAACAAGCCATTTGAGATAACAGGATAAGAAACTGAGTAAAAAGACAAAACTGATTGATTAAAGCTGGTAGAAAGATTTCAGAAGGTGTTTGGGAAGGACGTGAAGAGAAAAATATTCCCAATAAACCAGGTTCAGGAGCCATCTTAGTGAAACATTAGTGAGTCCTTTCTAATGTGAAGTTCTGTTTAAGCCCCGAAATGCTGCTCTTGCAGAAGGGATTCAATCAGTGGGGGAGAAACACAGTTCACTACTTATACCAATGCTTTTATTTATTCTTGTGGTTGTTAGGCAGTCAGATTTGGAAAAGAATTTTTGGATAAAATAGCTTAGTTCTACCAGAAATACACCTTAGCATATGTTTCTACTTAAAAAACCCCCACATTTTTCTGTAGAGGGTGGTGTAAGACCCGGGTTGTAAGATGGAATGTGTAAATAGTGCTGCTTGAGGGCTGTGTCAGACGGGTTGTTAATACATTTGTTTTACAGGCTCCTTACTGTGGTAACTCGGAAGCCTTCCCGAAAAGCCAAGTTATTGGTTGTTTCATTTACTTGGTTCATGTGGTTCCTTGTCAGATATTTTAAAACCCCCAAAGATGCTCTGTCTTCGTTTCCATTCAGCTGATGGTTCAGTGCACAGCCACCGGAGAGTTTCAGTGATTTGTTCTTTGGGATGAGGTGTAGAACTGATGTCTTTTAGCGCTCTCTCATTGAATTTCGTGTGGTGCTTTTTACAGAAATACAAATATTATTTCCAGCACGCCGGTGTAATTGGAATAGTTGATTACAGCGTGTTCAGTTTGCCTACAGTTCCCCCCCTGGCTGTATCTATCCTCTCTCGGAGGTTGCCATCTCCCGCCTGGCGCTCGGATGCCAGTGGTAAGAGGGAGATGCTCCTG
Source organism: Scolopax bukidnonensis (assembly GCA_028571045.1). Lineage (NCBI taxonomy): Eukaryota > Metazoa > Chordata > Aves > Charadriiformes > Scolopacidae > Scolopax > Scolopax bukidnonensis. Next base: position 1,632,702 of record JAOWAV010000002.1, on the reverse strand, counting down.
CCCAGGGTGTGGGTGTCTTCTCAGCTCTCCCATGGGAATGCTCCGTGAGGCCAGGTCCCAGCAGCAGCTCTGGGACAGTGCCCGTAGGTGGTGTTAGCTCCCTGCCACCTGGCAGCACTTGATGCCACCCGGTGATCGTGTGGTTCCAGATTTCTATCCACCCATTCTATTCCGTCATGGGAATGGGGGAGCCACCCTATTTCGAAGCTAACACTTCTATTTAAATCTATTTAAAGCATAGACCAGCAGCTCCAGATTTTGCTGGCTAATGAGCAGCATGTAGGGATGATAAACAGGCACCGTTGTGCTCTCTTCTTGCAGACCTCAGGATTAACTGTTCTTGGTGGTAGGGGTATTTCCTGATTCAAGCAAATGTAATGAGAGCAGGCCTCTGTGTGTTGCTTGCTACAAGAACTGTTAACATTTCACAGTGATGTATTTTAGAGTGCTTTTGTGAAGGACATTCTTCATGACTCGTGGAGAAAATAAATCTCTTCTAAACAGAGAAATGAAGTATGCCTTGTCAGAAGTAGGAGAGAGATGCTTTATAAAAAAAAGCAAACCAACCCTTGAGTATTCTGATGATCTTGTTTTGTTGGTTTTGATCGAGCTTTCTTTTAACTGCCTTTTCTATAAACAACATGTATGTGAGCGGGTAACCTTGGAGTGTGGCCATTCTGGTAGGTAACAGTGATGAATAGACTCAGCCTCAGACAGGCCTGGGGCTGTCAGGGACAGCTTCAGGGACCGTTCCTCTGGATGACCACTGGCTCAGGTCTTTCAGAGGAGCTGTGAAAGCCAATCTGGTATTGGTTTATCGAAATGCAGCAGCACTAAGGCTGACTCTGAAACAGATCTTGGGGAGACATGAGTGATGAGAGCGTGAGGAGGAGCTGGAGAGCCTTTCAGCTGAAGCCAGGAAAGGCTTTGGAAGTGCTGGGCCAGCGGTTTCTTTCTGAATGGCAGTAAAGTCACCCCATTTCCCTTCTGTGCTAGTCCACGCTTCGCTTGGCAAATCTGAGTTACGTAGCTAAGCACATATAGATGTGTGCTGGTTAACTGTGATGGTATTGGAATTCTTGAGTACTGGGGCAGATACTTATTCCCAGGAGTCTCCACTGAACAGACCTGTGCTTCATCTAGAAAACTGAATTTATAGCTTATGAAGACGTTCTTAATTTTTCTCTGTTTTTACACTTGAGTAGTACCAAAGCTCGACATTTTTAGTGTCTGATGCTGTATCTGACAGCAAAACTTCTGTCTTTATTCTCTGCTGTTGTCTGTAAACAGAGATTGCAAGTCTGAGGAAATAAAATATTTGTGAGACAGCACAATGAAAGTAATTAGAATATGGTATATACTATTTTTATTGTTACGTCTAAAATGAGCGTAAGCACAAGCTAGAAATGAAACCCACACTCTAATGGAATTACATATTGACAGCTTAAGTGCCATGTGTATGACAAGGAAAAATGAACAACTTGAAGCAGAAATGTGATGTTGCCTTTGACAGAGACTGGAAAAATAAAGGCAAAATTCAAAGAAAAGTGGAAGATGGCTGAGCAGAAGTTAAATGCACTAAATGAAAGCCTATATAGTCTTATAGTATTAATAAAGAGATATTTTTGATTGCCACATTGTAGAAACATAAAAGTCTGGTTTTATTGTCTGCGCTGTAAATGTTTGGTTTATGTACTACTAAAATTTTCGTGTGTTCTTCCAATTGTTGAATGTCACTGTCTATTAAGGCAACAATTGTTTTGTCCTCTCTTGCATCCGAACAGTCCTTTGGGCCTTTGGTTTCTTGGGGAGGGAGCTCTGCCACGAGAACCCTTATACTGAGGGGGAGGTGCTGTGAGAGGGTCATGGTCAACTGCAGACAAATCCTGTGGTTTGGCCTAGGTTTAGGTGAAGCTGCTTGTGTGATATCACTCCAGGTCTTGTCTTTGATTACACAGAAGGGAAATGCAATCTGTGATACAAGCCCATGAGTGGGCTCCAGCCTCTTCTTAAAATACCTGAAAGTAAAATACAAAATATCTTGAGTTGTTTAGAAATAAACTAATCTGGTTTTAAGGCTTTAGTGAGTTTGTGATACTGAAATTATCTTGGAGTCCTTCAGTTGTATGGGTGGTGTGTGCACAGCCCCTTCAGCTTTCTGTTGGCTGCTAACGAAGGTTCTGCGTCGCGCTTCTTGCGTTCAAAGAAGCATCAACTGGTTTCTGAGTCCATTTAGTTTCTGAGAGTTATTAAACAGTCACAAGCAGGATCTTTACATCTCTCAAGAACAGTCTGAACTCTGTGCTAATAGATATATAAGTAAGAGACTTGCTAATAACAAAACTGTTGCAGTTCTGATAGTCAAGAACTTTCCTTGACTTTACAATACTTACTCATTATACGTAAGTTGGAGGGGTTGTTCCCCCCCCCCATTTTTTCAATCATAGAACAGTAGATAACGTTATTCAGCAGCCTTCCTTTGCTTCTCTTTAATTCCTTCCCCCACCAGGGTCTGAGAGCAACACATTTCAAGAGAATAAAACTTCTAGTTAGAAAAAATAAGTCTTTTAACATTTAATATGAGACAAGGTTATTTACATAAGTACTTATAACAGTAAGATCTGGAGAAACGCACCTGCTGAATTTCAGATTGTGGCTGTTTCAGGATTTTGCTTTTTAAACCTGTAGACTCCATAATAAAATGGAATTTATGACTCGTGAACCATAGGGCAGAAGTTGAGCTTGTAAAAAAAAAAAAACCACAACCAAAAAACCGCTTTTTATTTTGAAAACCTCCAGAGAATAAGATACTGTTTGTTCCTGTTGAAAGCATAGCCCTCCCTGCACTTGGGGGCAGAAGCAGAGTGTTCAGCCTCCGGGAGTTCTGTAGCAGCCTCTGTCACAATTTGGAATCTTTGTTTGGCAACCGGCTCGGCAAGCGCAGTAGAGGGAGGTGAGGGGCTGGTGGTGAGTAGTGTTTCTCCTCTTCTTAGCAGTTCCTCTGGATTTATCTAGGGACTAATCTAGATAAGGGAAGTTTAACAACGTGGCAGCTGCAGGAGGGTCAGGAGAGCTGACCTGCTGTTGCGGGGGTCTGTTTCATCTGGGAAGGTAGTCTGAAGTACACTGGTGGGACTGAACCTACTGAATAGCTCAATCAGACCATTGATGAAACGGATTGAAGCTTTGTCCACTGACGGCACAACCCACTTCCCTTTTTGCTTTATTTCTCCCTGATTATACCTTCAAAGAGCAGAAAAGCAATAGAAGATAGTGCCTAGGTTTGCCTCGTTGAAGGTAAGGACAGAGGATTATTGAAATCCCTTAATAACTCTCCTTTTTGGGGGGACAATGATCTCCCTTTGTGTCTTTGATAATGTTTCCTATTCCAATATCTTTGAAGGCAGATTACAAAAAAAAAAAAATTCTTCTAACTATTAAGGGAGTCTCAAACTAAAGGGAGCCATCCATCAGAGATATGGATGTTATGTCCTCCTGCCCTCCCACCAATTATCAAGATAGTGACAAGTTTATGACTTGGACTGTCAACTATAGAGGATGTCACTGGGGGCATGAAATTACAAGTTCTTTCTGAAGATGTCCTTGTGTAACTTCTGTGGAAGAAATTAGCAAATTATTTTGATGGCACAACAGGTAACTGAAATGCCAAGGTTGGTGCAAAATTAAGTGGATCCTTTGTGGGGCATACAAAGTCTTAGGTCTTGCCCTAAGACAAGCTGGGGCTAAGCTTTTGCATTTTGGCTAGAAAGTAATCAGTTCAGGGCAATTGCTGGGATGTTTTGAGACCTGTTGAGAGCAGAATTGAGGTTGGCATTGGCCGGGCTGTGTGGTGGTGCAGATTCGGTGGGGGATGGAAAGCTGAGAAGAGAAAATGTTTTGTTTGCTGTTATGAATATTACTGTAGAAATTTCTATCTTAGTATTTTAGAGTGAAGCAAGTATTTGGCTTGTAATCAAAAAAAAAAAAAGGCACTATTTAATGTAAAAACTCTTTCCTGTCCCTGTACAGAAATATGTCTCTGCCCCTGTGTCAGTAACATTTTCAGGTCTCTGGGGCTGTTGAAGCATTTGGGCTGGTGTAGGAGGTGCCCAGCCCCCTGAAACAAGCAGAACTGGGGTCACTCCGTAGAAAGAAAGTTCCTGAGACAAGGTGCATCAAGAAGTCTGGCAATTGGGGTTGTGCTGTCCTGGAAAAACATTACCTTTCCAAGACAAAACTGTAAGGACTGTGTCTCCAAAATTTATCTGTATCCATTTAGTATCTGCTGGAATTTTGCTTTTTGGGCTTTAATGTGAAAGCCCATTCTGTTTCTCCTGACATGGGTACGTACAGATGACTGGGTGCATACACTCCCAGTGATTTTGGGTAGACGGGCGTTTGTTTGCAATGCGAAAGAAATGAAAATTGTCTTGAGCTGACTGAGTGTAGCTGCAGGCACAGCACACCAGGAGTTTAGTATTAAGACTGTGTAGATCTGTCTTGTCAACTAACATTTGTTTGCAGTTCTTGTACAGCTGTATATGATCTTTTTGCAAAATCAATTACATCTTAATATTACATGGAAAATTAAGAATAATGAAATCCATCACTAAGGTTATGTTGTGAGCAGGCAGACTGAGATTATTGTTAGGGTGCTGGTCTACTCATAGCGATGCTGTTTCCTTTTCATTCAGTCTCCTAATCAGATTTTTAACACAAGGTTTGACATTTACATAATACTCACATATGTAGAAACACTGTTTCCTTTTCCCCATTGATCATTTTTCTTTGAATTAACATTATGCTCAAAGCAGTACACTCAAAGGTGAGAGAGACTGTAGAAGCTGGTAAGAAATGATGACTGTAACACACTGGTTGTGTTCTCAAGGCTGGTTTAATCATAGAATCATAGATGGTTTTGGTTGGAAGGGATCTTCAAGATCATCCAGTTCCAACCCTCCTGCCCTGGGCAGGGACCTCCCACCAGACCAGGTTGCTCCAAGCCCCATCCAGCCTGACCTTGAACCCCTCCAGGGATGGGGCAGCCACAGCTTCTCTGGGCAACCTGGGCCAGGCTCTCACCACCCTCACAGCAAAGAATTTCTTCCTGAGATCTAATCTAAATCTCCCCTCATTCAGTTTAAAACCCTTCCCCCCATCCTATCACTCCCCTCCCTGACCAAGAGTCCCTCCCCATCTCTCCTGTAGCCCCTTCAGGCACTGCAAGGCCATTATAAGGTCTCTCCGGAGCCTTCTCTTCTCCAGGCTGAACACCCCCAGCTCTCTCAGCCTGTCCTCATAAGAGAGGTGCTCCATCCTTCTGATCATCTCTGTGGCCTTCTGTTGGACACATTCCAACAGGTCCATGTCCTTCCTGTGCTGAAGACCCCAGAGTTGGAAAGAGTGCTCCAGGTGGGGTCTCAGCAGAGCAGAGAGGGAGAATGATCTCCCTTGTTCTCCTGGCCATGCTTCTTTTGATGCAGCCCAGGATGCTTATAACTTACAACTGGTTTTTATGTTCAGAGTGGTGGGGAAAAGGCTTTAAGTCACAAAATGCCACAGAAGGTGCCACAGAAACTAACAGATAACCCTTTTTTGGTCACTTGGTTGTTTCTAGCATAAGTAAGTTTTTAGGGCTAAGAATAGCGTGCTGCTTTTTGCTGGTACAGGTTGATGCACTGACACCAGTGTCTTCTAGTTTCTTAGGAGTAGACTTGGGAAGTTACCGTTACCATGTGTGTGGTGTGGGTATTTTTTTGGTTTGTTTTTTTGTTTTTGTTTTTTTTTCTTTTTCACCTTCTACCCCGAGAAGAAAATGTCCCATTGTGTGTTCAAGTGCAGTGAGCCCAGTGAAGCAAACCACACTGTGTTGTGCCTTTAGGTTGCCTGCTGAGGTAGTTTCTTGCACTTGGTTATGGCATTTTTGTGGGGCTCAAGAACTCTGGAAGGAACCCGCAGCCTGGGATTACACAATGTACCCTGGACTGGCATCCACCCGGGTCTGCCCGAGGGATGTGGGGTGCTGAGGGGGTGCCTTTTCCCCAGGGGGAAGCATGGGGGTGGCTGATATTTCAGCCAGTGGGCACCAGCCTCGTTTGCTGAGCTGTCTGGGGTGTTTGGGGACCTTGGAAACAGGACAGGGATGAGATGTGCAATGTCTTGTTCCAGTCCCTTGGAGGTCGAGGTGTGATAGGAGCTGTAACAGTACATCTCCTTTTGCATATTTTTACATATATATCCACTCAGGCAACCTTAAATGGTCTCTAGATCCTTCTAAAAACCATGGGAAAGTCTTAGCTTTTGTTCTGCTCAAGTCAGAGCTGATAGATGGGTACGTGCTGAGTGTACATATGAGAATGCATTGCTTTCCTGCAAAATTGTGACATTGCTGGGCTCATGATGAGTTTGTTGCATGGAAAGGAACAGCTTAATATGGAAGTTTTGATACATGAGATCTGAAGTGGCCACTCAGAGTGTAGCTGCCCTGAGCATTGTCCATACTTGGGCAAGAAGGATTAATTACGTTATTGTCTGTGTGTAAATATTGGGTTACCCAGTCTGGTTGCCACAGCATTTTCTATGGAGCTATATGCCAGTCTTTCCTGCTGTGTATACGTTTAAATCTAGTTCTTAATTTCACCCTAACAACCTGGAATGGGTTGTCTGGAGAGGTGGTTGATCCCCCATCCCTGGAAACAATTAAGGCCAGGTTGGACGGGGCTCTGAGCAGCCTGATCTAGCTGAAGACATCCCTGCTTATTGCTGGAGGGTTGGATTCTCAGTAATCATCACAGTCTGTCCCTTCCAACGTGGGCTATCCTATGATTCTGGTATCATGTCTGTCAAGTAGGTTTAGGGGTTGAGTAAAACAAAGATGTGAATCCGAATGCAGCTACTTACAAAAGGAAAGCTTTATGTTACACAAATCACAGGGTGCAGAGAGTTGCTGGCAGTGACTTGTTATCCTGTGGTTGGCTTGGAACCTTTGAGTTAACTGGTCTGTTACCACACTGCTTTTAGAACAAGTGCTAAACTCTGTGCAGCATGTGTTTATAATGCATTTGTATTTTGTCATTTGAACACCTGTCTGTGCTTGCTGATCTCCTTGGCTGTTACACAGAGGAAATGATTTGAAAGGGCAGAGCTGTGGACAGAAAAGATTTTTGGAGCCCCATTTTACAATCTGGAGAGCGCAAACTCATTTATGTGTAGCAGGAGAGGGCACTGGGCTCTAACTGCAGGAAATAGTCCCTCTGTATGGGACTGCTACAGCCGTGCCAAGTGGAATTGGGGGTGTGGAAGGGAAACCCACAAAATCGTGATTTGGTGCTGCAGCAGCACCACATACTGGTAGTAACCTTTGGGAAAGAAGTTTTAAACAGCTGTGTGGTACGAGTGTTCTTAGTGTTGTTGAAATGATGTACAGTGTTGGAAATAATCATTCTGGTAATGCACTGTGACAAAACCTGTGAATTGCCAGGTGGGCATTTTGGATTAAATAAAGTATACCAGTCTGTTTATCTCTTACATGAGTTCAGGCAGGCCGTGTGCTTGAATTTTTGAGAGCAACCGAAGGTAAGATTTTCTGATATGATCTGTTCATACATTTTGAGATCCTCCCCTTTTTCAATTCTATTGCAACCAGTAGCTGGTGCATTGTTCCACTGCTGTCACATTACACAGGAAGAAAAAAAAACCCAACAAAACTTTTTTGCTTCTTGAACTTAAGAGAAGTGTCAGAGCTCAAAGGAATTGGTTGTATTGGTGTAACGGTATCAGATGGGAGCTGGTGAAGCACAACTAATGAGTTTTGGGCCCTGAAATAATTTATAATACAGAACTCCAAATCTGGAAAATGGTTTTTGAAAGATATTAGAAACAAAAATAGCACTTCTCAACTGCAAAGCTGAATGTTGGGTCTTTAAGACAGGTAGGCATGTCTAATTGCAAAAGCCTGATGATTAGATTGCAATCTGTTCCGAGATAGCTGTGTACCCTGGCTCCTTTTGAAATGGATAGAATTAAAGAGGAGGAGGAAAAAACTGTTAGAAACAACAGATCTTCTCTTGTCAAATATCTTCTTAGGTCATGGGCTGAAGTCTCATGCTCTGTGTTCTGTGCCGTTTCATTCTTTTCACATTATGTTGTATAATTGTTTAATGTTCTACTATGTAAGGGTTACAGTACTCTTTAAAATAATGCAAGTTGTAGTTTCTTGTTTCGCTTTTGTAGCAGTACCTGAAACCGACTTGTTTCTTGGCCTTTTTTAAACAAAACCTCTTGCTGTTTTTGCACCAAGACTATGGAGAAGTAAATAGGGAATGCTGGACAGAGACGGCCTTTTAAATACAAATCAAAGCCTCGGCAGGGTCTTTGCAAGAGATCACTTTTCATTAGAGAGCCTCCAGTCCCGGGCTCCCATAAATGCATTGCTGATGTATCTGCCCCATTCACCTGGACTGTACTCCTTATTAAGCTCTATTTGTTTTCTTTCTCTCTTGAGTGGTCACTTAGAAAATCGTTTCTTCAAAGTGCTCAAAAAACAAGTGGATTTGCTGTTCAAATTCTCATAGGAATACAATGCTTTAGGGACCTTTTGGATCATTGAACCTGCTTGCTGCTGCCACGATGAAACCTCCCTTTCACAAAACAAAGCATGTCATGGTTAATATTGCCCCTTTTCTTCTCAGTGTAAGGCTGTTTGCTCAAATTATTGTGCCTCTCACTCATAATTTATGCCTGTTTATGGCCCATGTATTCATATTTGTTATTGTGCCAGTGTTGTGGTTTTGCTGAAGCAGTTTCCTGCCCTCCTTGGTGTCTTCCACAAAGTGTTTTGTGGAGAGAATGGTTATGTTGCTTTTTGTTTGTGGTTTCCCATAGTAAGCAGACTGCTCTCCTCCTGTGGGATCTGCTTTGCCTTAGAAGGTCTGAGCTTAGGTTCCATTTAGAAATTTGAGTATTTTCTGCGCTTAAGAACTTGTTAAATTGAATTAAAATCTTAGTCTGTGTTTTTGAGCAGTGTTGTGTGAGTATCTAACATTGTTAGTGTCTTGGCCCACATTCATCCAAAAAGATGTGGATATGGCTATCACAACTAATTTTATTTTTTTCTAGAAGGTTGCACCAAATAAAAGAAGAGGTAATTGAAATTTAAAAAGCAGTGTACAGTCAAAATAGCTTTCTCTTCACCTGTTGTACTGGGAACCATATATGGAGAGCACTGCTATTTGCCCAACAATTTTTGTGATAATAGGAATTTAAAAGGCTCTTCCTTGACAGCTGTAGCCAGATGTGTGCTTTTGTCTGGCTTACTACTGCTCCAGGATGGCAATTACAGCCTGGCAAGTAGGACAGATTGAGGAACACAGGACCTGCAGAGCCTTCCTGTTTAAATTATATTACCAGCTAACAGCAGGGTTACCTCAGCACTTTCCAGCTCTTCCTCATTTATTGCTTCAAAGAGCCAAGCATTTTTACAGTCTTTTAATTTTCTACATATTTTTAAAACCCACAAGAAGCAACAATTGGAAGGACCATTAACACCAAAGCAATGGACTAATGAGGAACACGACCTGTGTGCTAGAGATACTGATTTGCTTAGTTCCACTTGTCTTTCTCCACTTGAGTTCTTTGTGTTCTTCCCTTAGCGGGTTGTTTACTCGCAGTACACCCCAGTGAGGGTAAGATGGGATATTGAAAATGAGCGAAACATTGGTTGCAAGGATGTTGCTGATGATCTTTCTGTGCTCCCTCAGAAGCAGTAACTTTTTGCTTTTTAAAAGGCTGCTGCTCAGGCACTGGTACACGGAGATCTCTCCCTTGGCATTCTTTAAGTGTCAGAAATCCCCTTCTCTTACTGGGAACATCTATTTCCTTTTTCCTTCTTCCCGCAGTGCTTTGAAGGTGCTTCTTTCCCCTAAGTTGCACCTTTCCAGTCTGTTGCACTTCTGAGCTGGGAAGGAGGCAGAATTTGGCCCATATGTGTATGTGGACTCATTCCTTTTATTATTTTTTTTTGATAAAGCAGTTTCATGTGAGTATTTCATCTGGATTTCTTGCTCTTAAAACAGTCATCTGTTTTTTCTGACCTTCAATTTATCTGTGTAGTGTTAGGAAAACGAACGGGTAGAAATTAGCAATAACAGTGAATAATACTGTGTAAATCAAGGAATAAAATGAAAGATGATAAACCATCAGTAAAGACATCAGTAGGATGCCCTGAAATATGCTGCTTACCTTCTTTTTGATATGTTGCATTTTCTCAGCTCAGGAAAATATTTATGCCTTGAAAGCAATTTTGAATTCATTTATCCTTGCAGGATATAACTTTAGCTTGTAAAGTCTCTTGTGACTAAAATATTGTTTAGGAAAATGTGTGTGTATATATATATTTATATATAAAAATGACTTTAAGCTTATTCCCTACTGCTTAAACGTTCTGCTGCTGCATTGTGAGTTTTGTGAGGTATGAGTTGGAGTATAATGGTTTTATGTTTGTGCCAAAGCACCATCAGCTGCTTCCTCTCTCTCAGCTTCCTCGTTTCATCACTTGGGTACTTTCTTACATTGCTCATTGTGTTGAAATCCAAACTGTGTTAAAGCATCTCTTTCCACATGAACCTGTTTGCAAAACAGATAGTGTCTCACTCCCGAGTGTAGGTGTGTTCGTGTAACAAATGCCTGAGTTTCCAGAAACCACCCATAGAAAACAGAGTATGAAAGGCACACTCTGTTCTGACTTGTCAGTCATCGTTTCTACATTATTTCTTACTTAAAGGTGTTGCTTAAATACAGGCTTAATGGTTTTTTTTTAGATAAACTAATTCTTCTGTTTGTATTTCTTTTTTTCCAAGTGGTGCTGGCTTAGTTTACGGAAAAGCGCGTGGGTGCTGACAGATTGCAGTGTTTTGTAAACTTCCGAGGAAGTAGGTAGACTGCACTTCTAATCTCAGAAGGCTTTTTAATTTTATTTTCTTCCTTCTGCTTGAATATGAAATAATTGTGGAACTATCCAAAGTTGCTTGAAACAGAATGTTGATATTTTTTTTTTTTTTAAGCAAAAAAAAAAGAGAAGCATTGATTTTTGATTGGTGAGCTGTCTCCCTACATTTGTATATATTTCAGGATGTTCCTTTCCAAGGGAATTGGAAACAGTCCCATTTCTCCAGAAATGGCTTGCTAGGTGCAGAACACTTTCACCTTTTTACATGCTTAGAGAAAAATGATGCCTATATTCAGAAATGTTAGAAGGGACTGCAGATCGGGGAAAGGCAATACAGTGACAAAGAAATTAAGTACAGCTTCAGAAAGTCAAATATCTTGTTAAGTCCGTGCAGAAATCAATAAGCACTTCTGAGAATAATGGTATTGAGTATTCTATTTTGAGAAATACTTTTATCTCTGGAAAACTAGTGTCAATGACTATGGTAGAGGTGCAGATGAATTTTGGAGTGACTTTTCCAGGTATGCACACTGGGAAGTGAAGGATGTCCGTCTTGCTAGACTGTGTCTGAATTTCTAGGTGGCCTGTTGGTATCTTGGGGTGGGTGGGCAGTTCCTGATGTGGCTGTGCACCAGGACAGACAGACATGATAGTTGTACTGTGCTGCTCTGCCTGACCAGGGACTAGAGCAGCCGCTCTGGCAGTGGTCTGTGCCCTGTGTGTCCTAGGTATTAGTCCCACAAGTACTAGATAACTGTGCTCATCAGCTGATAGGATCAACAGTGTTTCCCCTGTCCTCCCCCCCACCTCATGAGCAGTGGTTTTCTGTTACAGAAGAGTAAATGATGTATTTTTTCCTTTTTTATTAGAGCTCATCTGTAACTTTGTACTGGGAGAGAAAAGTTCAGTTTGATCCAATGAGAAAGCTGATTCTAAGATGTTACATGGCTCTCTTCTCTGTTGTAGCTTCATGTAATGAAACTGCTCTCTCTGAGGTGTTTGGCCAGCGCTGCTGTAGGTGGGAAATGGGAGAAAATCCTGGCAAACAACTGCATTGCCCCCCTGTCATGGTTGAGCCACAGCTGCAGCTTCTCTCTAGGGGAAGGCCTGTCGTTGCAAAGAAGTGCTTGAGGCTGGAGGAGGGCAAGTAGGGAATCTGAAGTGTCTTTGGACCTCCCTGCTGTTGTGTCCTGCCTAAGAAGAAAATTTACATGATCTGCAGCAATAAAACTTGGCTTGTAGTGGAAAATAGGGCTGTGTGCATGGAACCAATTGCTGCAGTCAACTGAAATAGGAGTTGGCCTACGTGCCAAGTTGCGTGTGGTGGGTCTATAAATCATTGCTCTGCAGTGACTGGCCTGTAAGAAAGCTTACTTTGTTGCAAGACCTGCAGAAAAATGTATATTCTCTTGCACTTGTATCAGTTAATGACACAAACCTGCTGATGTCAGGGAGTATTTGCTGTGAAAAGAATGTGCTTATTTTGCGCTGAGTGTCGTGGTTGAATAAAAAGCAAGAGGATTGTCTATTGTAGGTGGAAACGATACTGGAATGTGCCTTATGGAACACTTAGTCAAGGGACAGAGGTAGCATTTCCTGTATGTTTTACCATCAGGTGAGTTGAAAGGATTTTGGTCCTAAGCTTATGGTTTTATGTGGCCAAACTAGATGTTGATGGCTGTTGGAAGAGCCTGAGGTACTGCTGGTTTTAGTGAGCCCGGTGTGGGCAGTGGGAGCGGGACCAGCTTTACTCCAGGGCAGAAACTTCAGGCCCATGGGTGTTTGAGATCTGCTGTCACTTGGCTTTTTCCAGCTGTGGTGTGACCACAGTCCCTGTATCTGACTGGCATCTCCAGGGTGGAGAATGTCGTTGGAGTTGTCTTACTTTTTTGTTATTCCCTCCCACTGGAGGGGAAAAACATCTCAAATGAGCGGCTCTATAATTTCATAAAACTCTAGCATTCCTTGGAACGTGTAAAATATCTGAAAACTGTTTTCTTTGACATTCTTAAAAACAGGGAAGTTTATGCAGAATCATCTCTTATTAGAGCTGAAGTAGATGAAATTGTTAGAATGCTGTGATGAAATGGATATTTGGGCCTTTTTAAATAAAACAGTTTTTGAACTTGTTTTGAGGTGTGCAGCAATGGAGGTTGAACTGTACGGAAGCAAATAAACCAAAAATACCCTGCCAGGAAGAAAAGAGAATTGCCTACAATATACTGGGAAACGTGGGCTTTGTGTTTAAAGGGAGCTGGCCCTCTGCTTTCAGGGTAAGGAATATCTTGTATATATAGGTAGAGATGTGATGCAGTGTGAGAAATGGCATTGTGCAGCGTTGCTATTAAGAATTATGTAAATGCTAGTAAATTGTTTAGCTGTTTACTATAGGAATAGTACTTATCTTCACAGGGAAATGTTCTTTAAATTAGATTGATTTCAACCTGGGCAGAATGACTTCTCAGTTGATTCAGTTTTGCAAATAAATCCTGGATATAATTGTTCCTAAACGATCGATGCACTAGGTATAATGGATGCCAGCAAGTAATATAATCTTTTTTTTTCCTTTTTCTTTATTTAAATTGCTGTTGCTCATCGCTGTCCATGCAGTTTGCACCCCTGAGGGGTGTTGCTGCTAGGGTGTGAGTATGAAAGAGATCAGATGTTCCGTGGAAATTTTGGGCAGACTAGTAGCATTAATTAGCACGAAGGCCATATGCTTCTAGTCCGAGGGTCCTGTCCAGAGAATTGGAATGGCTGATCCCGAGCCGAAGAGGAGCAGTCTGAGCAGCTCAGAGAGGTGTTCAATTTCACAGTTTGCAAATCATCTTGGCCTGACCTCCTGGCTGTTGTGTGGCTTTCTCTTCTACCCAGATGCTCTGCATTGAGCATCAAGACTGGAAGCTAGACAAGAGTGTTTTGATGAGCAGCCTTGACAGCCTGCCACAGGCAGAGAGCAGGAACAGCCATTTCATCTATGAAGGTAGCCGTTTGAATTTGTACCTTTTTGGTACCCTTTTCAAGGCAGAGTGCTGCAACTTGCTCTGATTGTGATTTTTGGTTGTGCTGTTAACTACGCTGCGCAGCAGTACAGCCACTAAACACAGAGCAAAGGTGTGTTTGAGCAGTTCTGTGTGTTCCCCAAGGTGAAGTCCTTGATTTGGAGCTCAGGATAAATCACAACTGTGATGAGAGACCAGAGCCTACTCTTTTCTCCTGGTACATAGTATTTCCAGTCGTGCTGTTGGCCTGAGACTGGTCAGATATGATATCAAAACCTCTTTGTACTTTGGGACACACGGTGTGTATAAAACGTTTTATGCAGAAACACTGAGTGGCAGTGGGTGTTAGCAAGGGGTAGTGAAAAAAAAAAAATCAGTATAGTTATCTGACCTACAGGCTTCATTCTTCGGTGTTTGGAGGGAGTCGCTGCTCAAGGCATTGCTGTGTTGCCCAGTGTGAGGTACAGCCTGGCAGAGCTCGGGCACTGCTTCCACTGCTGGTAACTTCCAGTTTTGGAAGAAAGCAGTCTGTAAGAAAAGCAATTCCTGTCGTGTCTTGGACTGTGTCGTTGATGTGCTTTGTACCTTGCTCTGAATACTTTGTGTGAATTGGAGAGGAGGGGGAGCAGTAAGATGAGGCTGTAGGTGAAGTCACGGTGTCGCACTAACTTTCTTCATACCTTCTTACTACTTGGCACAGATGGTGGGAGCCCTTTTAAAATACTTGAGCCTACTAAGAGATCCCCAACTGCAGCATTTAAACAATCAGTAAAATACAATATTAAAAATAAAACAAAAAACAGCAATGAAAAGAAACTAAACCAACACCCCGTTTAGTTGTTTGCTGAGTTGAAAGACGTGGTGTGATCTGTTGTGTGTGAGAGAAGGAATCGGCAGAGACAAGGAAATAAACTCTGTCAAGCTGGAGGGGCTGGGGCATCGCATGCCATAATTCTGTGCAGCATTTTGGTTGTTCTCCCCCTTCCACCTCAGACTCTCCTCCAAGGATAAACTTCTCTTCTCTTCCTACTTTGCTTTTCCTCTCAATTTTTATTCTTCAGAAAGCTTTTCTCAAAAGCTGCTGTCAACTCCTGTAATGATTTGATAATTAGATGTGTTACATCTGGTTATGTGTTTACACCTCCAGTAGGATACTACGATGGGATGACATGCTACCTTGCAACTTGGAAATCTTTTGGTTTCAACTTTTCTTTCTTGTGGAGGTTGTTTGAATTATCTGGTAGTCTTACTGATGCTGAAGTGACACAACTTTCTGTTACGGCTCCACAATCCTGCAAATTGGTGAAAGTGGTGAACAGTAACTTCACAACTATGGCTTTTCTTCCCCACTAGTAGCAACTGTGCTGTGGAAGAGTTTTGTCCAACAGATATGGAACAATGTCATTCCAGACCTGTTAACTTCAAACTTCACGTGACTTTGATGTTTAGGATACCATTCTTCATTTTAAACAAGATTTTCCTATCAAAGTTGTATTTTACATGCGTGTGAGTATTCAAGAGACAATATGTGTGCAATATGTAGGGTTTGGGTTTTTTTCCATCTAGAAATGATGGAAATGATTCCTTCTTTCCTGTTGTTCTTGTAACCACTTCTTTTCCTTCAGTGTCATAAAGCTATCATTCCAAAATACTGTTAGGGAGACTCTAAGTTGCATCACTTGAGATCTGCATACTGTGCTGCAGGAGTCCCTTTTTAAGGAGTCCCTTAAAAAAGCAATTTTAACTTTTATAAAATTAGGCATCATGGGGAAGTTGTATCTGCTTTAGTGGTGTGAGGATATGGCTAAAACCTGGGCATGGAGCCCTTTGTAGCAAGAAACCAAAGATGTGTGTGTGCTGGAAACAGCTTGTGATTTGCTGGTTTGAGCATGTCTAAGGGGTGATCCCTCTCTCCATCCTTGTTCTCTCAATGATAATTGATGGCTGCAGCTGTATCTGTGTGACAGAGCTGCTAATTTTAAATTATAGTTTGATAGATACAGAAACTATCAGTATAAAGGTCTTAAGTCTGCTCCTTCCATTGCTTTCTGCTGTTTATTTGGTAATTGCACACTCTAGTTAAAAAAACTGACCAACTTGATGTGTGGGAAATTGATTCAGAGCTTCAATCTTCTGCTGCCATGCACTGTTAATTTTGCTCTATGGCTCTTGTGTGAGACAATCTCCTCTCCAGGCGAGCAGCATAGAGCTGCTGAGATGGGGAAAAGCACTGTGCAAGAGATGATCAATGCAGCGAAGGCAGAGACGGTCCTGTCAGAACACCCACCCCATCAGGTGATGGCTGGATGTACGTTTACATCAAGAATGGCCCTACAGTGCTAGGGATCCCAGGCAAGAGGAAGAGAGAGAGGATGGTAATTCAGGGCCTTGGTTGTCAGCTGTATGACTACTTGCATTTTTAGGGATCACAGGGTAACGTGCTTGGCGAGTGAAAAACATTTTGATCTCGCTGAATGTCGGGACAGACTCCTGGGCTGGGGGTGAGCCACTGGTCATGGTCTGATACACTGGCTGATACACTGGTGTCTATCAGTGATTTAGGACTTGAACTATTGAGGAGTGACCTCAACAGTGTGCGACTGAGACCTTAGTAACATAGAATCATAGAGTGGTTAGAGTTGGAAGGGACCTCAAAGATCACCCAGTTCCAATCCCCTGCCCTGGGCAGGGACACCTCCCACCAGACCAGGTTGCTCCAAGCCCCATCCAG
>JAOWAV010000002.1:1543588-1609534 GCA_028571045.1 Scolopax bukidnonensis | reverse complement strand
GAGAAGCTGTGGCTGCCCCATCCCTGGAGGGGTTCAAGGCCAGGCTGGATGGGGCTTGGAGCAACCTGCTCTGGTGGTTGGGGGCAGGGGCTTGGGACTGGATGATCTTTGAGGTCATGTGGTGCTTTAAGATGTGGTGCTCGTTCTCAAGACCTTGTGGAGATTGTGTCACTTGACATTCCTTTTGTACGTCAGAGCCCAAGAAAGCTTGTTGCTCTGCAGTGCTTGCTGTTTTCTACTTTACATCTTCAGCTCTCAGGAGAGGACGGCCTGGTAACTGTTCCCTTGCTGACACTGCTGGGTGAAACTAACCGAGCATATTTCACCTGAGAAATCAATTTCAGTTCCTGAAGTTCCCCTGTGTTTTTCAGGAGAAAGCAGTTTACACAATGGGACTATGTCTGAGTGAAGTTACTGATCTCGATATGTTTTAATGACAGTTACTACTTTCTCTTATCCTGCACTGCAATTATTAAAAATATTTCCTGAGTGTTTCTTTACAGTAGAGTGGGCAGGTTTCTGACCGTATCAGTACGTACCAAAGTCTGAACAGATACATTACATAAGAAAGCCATATACGTTTTATAAACTTACGTATGGAATGAAGGCTTGTTTTATTTCCCCCCCTCAGTTATTTTGCAGGTCTTGCCTGGCATTCAGAGAAACACACATATTTCAGTTCCTTCAGGTTTGGTGGAAATAAATTTCTTCCCAAGTCCATGTTCCAGAAAATGGAATTTTCTTCAGTGAACCCTTATGCAGATTTTGATAATTCCAAAAAAGCCCAACCAACCAAACAAAAAAAATCCCCAAATAAAAGATACCCTTTGCATGAATTAATTCAGAAATTTGTGGAGATCTTCACATAAAGTCACTTCTTACTGATGAAAGTAAATGCTTCTGGCCTGGGGTTCTGTGGCTGATACCAGAGTCAGTTTTTAAAGGAAGTAACTTTTTACTGAACACGCACATGAATTTAAAAGGCCAAAATAATTTTCTGTAGGTTTCAAGCCTTCCACAAGATCTTGGGATTTTTTTTTTTATCGTCTTTCTCATTTCTTAGAAAACCACTGTGCATGAGAACCAAATTAGATGAGGCAGGTGAAATAATGGAGAATGACAGGATGGATAAGGAACCTTGAGCTTTCCTCCTGCCTGGCTGTGACCAGGAGGGTTTCTCTATTGTGTATAATCCTTTATTTCTTGCAGAGGAGACTTTGGAAAGTTCCTGTCTCTCTCTCCTTAGCCAGCACGCTTTTTCCCACTACTGCTGTTGCTGTAGGGACAGTGCTGGAGGCATCATACCCCTATAGAATCCTAAAACTGTGAAATCACACATGGTCTAATCTGCCGGAGGGGAATACTCCCCTTATGTAAAAATGATTTCCAAGTTCTGGATGGGTGAAGTTGCCCTGGGCTAAATTACTGAGATCAGTGGGGAAGTTAGTGCCATTGTCTGTTATAGCTTAATATTGTCACATTCATGGTGAAGGCAGATTCCTGTGAGGTGTAGAAGAAGCAACTTAGACATTTGCTTTCTTTCAATATAATGGATTTTTATATGGAGGAAAAGCATAATGAAATGTATTATATTTTTTTTCTGGAGGCAAAATTCTAGTTTGAATTTAAATGGTCTTCTCTGTCCAACAGATACGTTGGACTGATCTACATTATGCTGGCTCTTTTGCTGGAGGGATCTATAAAGAATTGAGAGTTTGAGAAGAAGAAATCTGCTAGCTACCTTGAGACTTTTTGCCTCAGGACCAAATGTTGTCTAACTTGAATGGAGCAGTCTGGAGAGATTGGTATGAATAGGGGAGGCATGCAGAGAACAAATGCATGTCCTGCATACGTATGGATTTTGCTGTGGTGCGGTCTTTTTCTTAAGTCTGGGTCTGTCTGAACAGCTGGGGGTGTGAGGTGAGCACAGGAAAGATTTATTTATCAATCAAAAAAATCAACCAAAACCAGCTGGTTTTCTACTTTACCTCTAGAAGATGATATGAAGGTTTAAAAAACAAAACAAAACAAAAACCCAAACCAAAAACATTAAAATAAATCCAGTTGGTAGTCTTGTGCCTTCACAGTATCAATTGTAAAGAAGAAAAAATGTCTCTGGAGTGACGGAAACTTGTGGCTGCACAACACAGGCATCCTTCCTTTGGTAGCAGTTCTTGCCATTATTCTCATTTCTGCTGTAAAGATGTTTCAAGTCTCAGTGTTTGTTTCTATTGAGGTCATATTAGTAAATGTGTGCCCCGTTCTCATGTATTTGACGCGTTTAGAATCATAGAATTGTCCAGGTTGGGATGGACCTTTCAGATCATCCAGTCCAACCATCAACCTCACTCTGATCAAACCCATCACTAACCCATGTCTCTAAGCACTAGGTCAACCCGGCTTTTAAATCCCTCCAGGGATGGGGGCCTCAACCCCTGCCCTGGGCAGCCCAGGCCAAGGCTTCACAAACTCACGAATGTCTGTTTCTTAGCGTTGTTATGTGTTTATAAAACCACATAGCTATAAAACCACATAACTAGAAAAAGTAATCTCTTTAATACCTGTGGTGAATATGGCTCATGTTGCAGATATTTTTGTACATCACTATATGCAAATTTTAATTGCATAAACTGCCAATGTTTCCTACCTGCACGGGGGTATCTGTAGTTTTTACTGATGGTGGATAAATCTTCCTTTTGGTGCCTCCCCTCAGGGCTACAGTTATGAAGAACCTGAATTCTTCTCGTAGTCCTGTGGTAGTTCGATACCCGTTGAAGTCACTGTTTTGAGAGTGTTGCTTTTGCTACAATTAAGAACTTAAAATCACCTCTTTCCTGGTGTGAAATTACAGTATAAGTATTCTGCCTTTATGATGTGATTCATATCTAATGAACCAAACCTGAATAAACTCCAGTGATTGGGGCCATCTTATAATTTTAAATGCTGAGTAAACTCCAAACATGAAAAAAAGGAAGAGTTATTATTCTTCAGCTATCTGTGCAGGAGGAATTTACTCTCTGGTTTTACTCTTTCTTAGAATTTGGAAAGACAGTTCATAGATACAACAGAAATAGGGATCAGGACATTATAATGGCTGGTTAGGATAGAAAGCAGTAGAAAGTAGAAAATGGAGGATTAGTGGGTTTTGAAATGCCTTTCAAAATAATTTAGTTGGTTTTTGGGGTGTATTAGTCAGCACTGAAGGGCTGAATGAAACACTGAATTTCTTTAAAAAAAATAATCTCTCATGGGAATAAATGCATGTGTCTTCAGTTTGGAGTCCAAGCAAATCTGTAATTTTCCCAGCAAAGCACAAGACCAAAGCTGTGTATATGAAAAAGAAAACGTAATGAAGAGATGTAAGCTGCATAATAATCTTCTTGTCCAAAATGCATTTGCAGTCATACTTTAGTTGGAATGGGGATGGAGTTCTGAAAAGTTAACCACCGAAACCAGAAGTGTTCTCTTTTCTTTTCAAATCAGAATTGTCTGCCTTAGCAGAAAGAAAGAAAGAATCATGAATCATGCTTGATTCCTTTTTTTTTTTAAATACATTTTTTGTTTTAAATAATTAGCATATGTAAAAGAGGATGAGTGTGATTGAGGAGTAAAAGAGGACAGTTGGCAGTTGAAGGAAGCGGTTTAGCTGGGCAGCCCAAGCCCTGTGTGCTTTACCACCAGCCTCTGCTTGAAAACAGGCTCCGAAATGAAGCTCGGCTGCCGTTGGCTGGAGCGTAGACATGAAATGATGTGCAGAAAAGGATTTATTGCCATGATCACCAGACTTGTCAGAGAGAGTATTTAAATAGTTCTTCTTTGCTTTCTTGAGGCACTGAAAGGAAAGTGCCTGTAAGAGAAGTGAACAAGGTTGGTGAAACAAGTAAAAGACTTTCTTTGAGCCAAAATACGGAATGGAGGGGAGTGGAAGGAAACAGATATTTGCTGAAACAGTATGATTTTTGTGTCTGAATTCCATTAGAATCATTGCAGGCTGATTTGGGAGTCCTTGTGCACTAAAAAAATTAGATTTCATGGAAACTTTGGTGAATTTAAGGTCATAAACATTTTTTGCATGTTAAAACTGTGATTATGAAGTAGCAAAACGATGATTGGGATTAAGAAAGCTCTATCACTGAATGAGGTGAAATTTGAACTTTGTGTGCATCGTCTGCTCGGGGGCAACCGTTCTTCTCTACGATCTGACTTCAGGGCACCCAGCAGCAAGTGTGAGCTGGGTTTGTTTCTCAAGCTGTAAAGAAGAACAAGAGGGTGGGTGGGAGGGGGAACAAGGTAACGGGGTGGTGCAAATACGGAATGCTTTGTCCATCAGCAGAGCATCGCCTGGTGGGCTCGTGCTGTGCGGAGGCAGGGCTGGGATGTCTGTCTGTGAGGGTCCGTCGTGGTGCCACAGGAGGGACAGGGCACTGTGAGCGATGCTTCCACAGATGGAAAGTGATGACTCTGACATGAAGGTGATGACTCTGACATGAAAGTGATGACTCTGACATGAAGGTGATGACTCTGACATGAAAGTGATGACTCTGACATGAAAGTGATGACTCTGACATGAAAGTGATCACTCTGACATGAAAGTGATGACTCTGACATGAAAGTGATCACTCTGACATGAAAGTTTACCTTTCGCTGGTGAATGAGGAAGAGCTTGAAATTGTGCCACTTGCGCAGAAGCTGATTTGTCTTCAGAGAAGTGGTTCCTTTTTTGCTGCTCTACACAGAACAAGTGCTTAAACATTCAGTAGAGACCATGACAACACCGAAGTGCATCTCATTCAGCCCTGCTGAGAGTAACGGGAGGCAATTGCTGCCATCAAATAGGGCAGTTTTAATGCAACTTCATTAATTTATGCAACGTATCTGTACCTTACTGAGCCAGAATTTGTTGGGATGGGAAGTAGAGGGCAGAGTTTTGTAGCACTAAATAAAGAAGCTAAAAGCATATTCTCCTTTATTTGTCTTCTCTAAGAACATTTCAGATTGAATTGGATACCTGCCCTTTCTGCTCACGGGACCTTGATTTATTTTGGCAGCGTGGGGGTAACTGTGTTACGCCGATAGTTCAGAACTGTATTTTTTTTTATTCCCGCCCTCCCCCATTTCTGTTGTGAAAGCTTTAAAGCTAGTTTGGGCTATTTCGTTGCCAGCTGAATACAAAGCATCACCCTCTGCCAGGGACTATCCATTGTCCTCCTCTGCTGAGGCTCTTGTTTCTGCCTCATCTGGGCAGAGGCAGGACTTGTTGGGAACAGCCATTAACGCGCCAGAGATTCGGGCGATGCGCGCAGGTTCCTGGACGTGGTGTGCTCTGAAGCAACAGAGGCATTTCAGAGCCAGCTCATTTACTCTCAATGCTTGCGTTTTTGGCATCCACATCAAAAACAGCAGATGATTGCTACTAAAAGTGTTCTGAGGACTACAGGCAGTTTTATACATGTTTAGCTGTACGGTTGTCAATTGTCAGTGCAGTGAATGACCATCCAAGATAGTCAAAAGACCATCAAGGAAGCTGAGAAAGAAGACTGATTGGAAGACATTTTCTTTATCAGCGTGCCAAAGAGAATTGGCAGTGACTGGAACTTCTTAACAAAGAACAATTATTTGCATTGAATGTCTAAATCTAAATTTAAAGAGAGCTTTCCCCCAAATAAGGATCATTACCGAAGATAAATTTAGTAACTTTACAACATCTAAATTTAGGTTTGCAAATAAGCCCTCCTGCTGAAGACATGACTTCTGCACACATGGGGCTCGTGAACACAGAGATCCACTTGGCTTTCAATAGCAGATACTGGTAGTGTGTCAGGGCAACGTTCTCAGTTGTAACTGCTGCTTCATGTTTCTGGTGCAACTTTTTCCAACTGGCGAGAGTGTGGAATTTAGGAGTCCTCTCTGCCAGCTTTGAAGCAGAATTGGGTTCAAAATTGGAGCGTGGCTGAGATCAGCAGTGTATATTTCATGTCAGGAAATTTGAATCACTTAGAATAGCCAGTAGTTTCAAAGAAAGAATGAATTCATCTATACCTGCTGCGGCTTCAGTGGCCTGGATAAAGGGCTTCAGCACATCCTACCAAGATGCTTCTCATCCGAATAAGGAATATGGTCCTTCTAACTCAGAAAAATGTCCACTTTTATATCTATATATAAAAACATATAAAAATGTTTATAAAAGTTCAGTACTGTCTGAAGAGTCCCACAGCTAGCTGAAGTTCAGATTGCTTCTACACAGAGTGAAAAATTGTCTGGTTCTTCAGTGGTTCCCATGGGAGTTGAGAAACCCAGTTCTGCCACTCGGGTGGAAACAGAACCCTTCACCGCTCGGAGCTGAGCTTGGGCAAAGACACAGGATTCTCTTGCCAAGTGCTGTAAGATCTATTGATGGAAGAGGCTGCATTGAGAGTTTGATTAAATTGTTACTGTCCCCATAATGCCTCTGGGGGGGAGCTTCTGAGTTGTATTCAAGAATAGGTGACTGGTACTGAGGTACATTGAAATTTGCATAATACTTTGCATAGGCGAATG
This sequence comes from Scolopax bukidnonensis, assembly GCA_028571045.1. NCBI lineage: Eukaryota > Metazoa > Chordata > Aves > Charadriiformes > Scolopacidae > Scolopax > Scolopax bukidnonensis. Next base: position 1,602,997 of record JAOWAV010000002.1, on the reverse strand, counting down.
AAGGAGAAAACATTCTGATTTTGATAGATCTCGTGAAATGGGCCACTATGCTATTATGTTAGGAAGAATCTAAACATTATACTTTGGTATTAAGGAGAGTATGTTTAGGGCCATACCACTTGCCAAACTAAATTACAAAGCACAGGTTAGTTTTTAAAGTGTCCCTGAGATGGAGCGAGTTGTATTGGTGATTATTGAAGTCTGCTGGGAAGCAGGGGGCAGAGTTTAGGACTTGTGATTCTCAAAGTTCTTCGGATTAGTGCCTATGTTAAGCTTTTGATAGATTTATTTAGGGACCCTGAGGGGTTGAGAAGGATTTTAAGCAAATTAAAATTCACTAATCACCTCTTGTTGCCGTTCAGCAGCTGAAAAGATGCTGCTGGTGTGTGCTGTGTGTGCCACCAGAGTGCTTGGGGGTGGTGTGAGATCTCCCAGCTGAGCAAACCCTGGCCAGCAGTCTCATAATGAATTACTGGTAGGATATAATCAAAGATCATTGTCATCAAAATCTGAAAGAAATCTAATAGCAGAGAACTGAATGCCTTTATAACGATGATGTGAAGTTCTGTGTCTGTAAAACTTACCTAAACATGTGTGTGTCTTTCTTAGGGGTTTTGTTACCATGTTTCACTTTTTTATTTCAATATTTTTTGGCTTTGCTGGCATTTTCAAAAGCCCAAGAGCTGTACTGTAATTTAGAAAATATTTCTTAATGGGGGCATTGTTGACGTACATGGTGAATTGTCTTGAAATACTGAATCTTTGAATTTAATTTTGATTTAATAGTTGTAAATAATAACCTACCAGGGATACCTCTGCCTTGCAAATATTGTGGTGCCGGTTATTCCAACCTGATAGTTTGAATTTCCTAAGACTCTAGAGGATGCTTATTTACAAACTGTTGTATTTAAAAAATTTCAGACTAAACCCCAACTTTTTATTAGTTCACATGCAACCATTGATCTTATCAAAGCTGAGAATATGAAAGATGTTGATAGAAATTGGCTTCCTCTGAGGATTGAGCAGTCTGTCACTCATTTTATCCCAGAATTCAAACACAAATGTGAAGTAGTGTGAGTGTTCCTACTGCTCTATCTTTCAGAAGGCTGTGAAGTCCAAAAATATATGAGAAATATAATACCATCCTTTTGTGGAAGTGAAGGAAGGGCCTACGTACCTGTGTGGATTTAGGAGGTAATGAAGATCTGGGGAACTCTCCTTTTGTGCTTTATTGTCCTCTTCTGCTCTAACAACTGATGGGCATTTCTCTGCTTTTTTCTAAAACGTGTACCTGATCAACAAGAACCTGGTCCTCGGTGGGATATTTAGAGACTTAAGCTCTAAGGACTGGGCATTTTTAAGGCATCCATTGTAAATAACTTGCGCTTTGATGTTATATATTTTAACTAACAATGTATCAATTACATTAGAGCTTTTACAGTTTGAAGAAAATAAATGAGGGGTTCTTTCAAGACCCTTCACAGGCAGCATGTTATAAATAGTGCCTTGTGCCGCAAAGGGACACTGCCTCTTGGTGGTTTATGGGACTGGTCTTCATCCCCTGTGAAAACCTTTTCTTCCCCACAGTCTCTGGGGGAAAAAAAAAAAAAAAACCAAACAAACAAAAACAAACTCCCCATAAATATCCATGAAAGGTCTCTTGGATTAACTTTCTCCTTTTAAGCATTCTTCTCGTGTCTATTACCTGCAGAAGACTGGAATATAAATAATACAGGTGGTAACTAATTTGTTTTTCTTCTCACTCTTAGTTTATTAAGTGCTGATTGGCTTTTACTTGCATTTTTATCCTATTAGTTCTTTACTTTCCAAACTGGGGACTTTCAGCCAAATTTTCACTTGATGCTCTTCATTCTGCTCATTCCTCTTGCATCTCTAAATATGACGTTTTTTTCTTTGACACTTCAGAACTCGTTAATGTATAAACTTCCTAGCATTACAAAGTCTGATTCATTGCCTATGTGTAACTTTTTAATGGGGGAAAAGAAACCGTAAAGTAGTATTTGAAAAGTACTTTCTTTTTGACCCGTGTAGAATCTAAAATGTTGGAAGCATTTTCTGTCTTGAAAATGTAACTTATTGGTGGAATCTTCTTACCTCTAGTCTTTTGAAACTAAGTTGGAAAAAAGCCTTAGGTATGAAACTTCTCTGAACTGAGAACAGAATATTTTCCTCTCGCTCTCGGTGCCGTTGCAGTGATCTGCATACTTCGTCTCCTCTGCAAAAACAGGGCTTTCCCAGCAGTCGATGTTATTTTGTCAGGTATTGCCTGTTACAGGCTCACACGAATGGAATTGGAGATATGTGAGAATTGAAACTGTATGCCAAGACCTGTGATAAATTGTTAAAAGCTGTAACATCTTATTATTTTGAAAAATTGTCTGAGAAAACTTGGGTCTAGTGACATTAGGGGGTTGTCAAGTGAATAATCAAATTACTGTATTTCTCAGCTGATGGTAGGCTTTTTGCCTGTATTCGCCATGAACCTAGTTCGAGGTGCTTTATGCTCCTCTGCTAAATGCTTTTTATTTAAAAGAAGCTGTTTGGTATTAAAATCTTTCACATCTTGAAAGACTGACAAATGTCAGTAGAATTTAACAGTGCTTGCCATTTTCTGTTCTTTCTAAATGACACTTGCTTCCCTTGCAGAAGCTTTCTTTAATACCAGTTATTATTATTGCAGTAATTCAGGGCAGTAGACAACGTGGGACTCCCCTAACTGCACGTGCTCTTAAACGCTTCCGTAAGCAAATCAAGGAACTTGCAATATGAAAGAGGACGGGAAAATAAGAAAAAATGCTTTGTTATACATGTTAGTGTGGCTTCTGCTCTGTGCTTCCTGGGTTATATGTGCTTTCTCTCCATCAGCAGCACTTTCTGTTTTAATATATATAATATATATATATTTAATATATATATAAAATACTGTTATAGGAAGGAAATGTGTGTGTGTGTGCATCATTAAAATACTGTTTTCTTACATATAATTGGAAGAATTGGCATTGGAATTCCACAGAATTGTCCATTTCATATGGACAGCCATATGAAAATGACCATATTGTCTTTATAGTCTCTCCTTAAAAATGTCATTCCTTTGTTCCCCCCGTTTTGCCCTTTTCCCCCCACTTTTTTCCAAAGAACATTAGACTTCTTAAATACTTGAGGACTTGATATTCATTATTTCTTCCATTTACTCGTGGGATAAATTATACAAATTGCAATAGTTCAAGAGAGACTGAAACTGCCTATAATCAGGACAAACAAGCAGTGTGTATTAAAAAAGAATTTCCAGCTCTAGTTTTTTTATAATACCTGGTGTCACCGATTTTTTTTTTTTTTTTTTTAAGTATTACATTTTTTCCTTTTTTTTTTTTTTTTTTTGTGGCAATGGCCTGGGTTTCTTCTGTTCATTAATACCATTTGAGTAATGGTATATTTTTGCTCGTGGGGACTCTTGGCTGAAGCCACTGGCAAAAGCAGATCTTCCACAGTTTTCCCAGCCAACTTCCCACATTAAAAAGAAAATCAACCAATAGAAAATCACCAAACATTTAGTTGGTTTTCATAGGCAACTTAATTAACCATGTTTCTCACAGGCAATATTTTTGTGCCTAAGCTGCAACTAACTCTAGAAATTAAGGCACAGAGTTAACTAATGAGCTTTTCCTCTTGAGCTGAACCTCCATGAATGTGTGTACCAAAATAGATCACAGCTCTCCAGGGTTTTGTGGTGCTCCATGTTTTTTTTTTTAGTCCCCTCATTTGACTTTGATTCTGACTCATTGTTTTCCATATGTAATGAGAGCTTCTGCTCTTGAACTTTGAATTCTTCTTCAGGTTTTATTTTTAGGCTATTTGTTTAATGATTATGATTTATTGGGGTTTTTTTGATCCCCTGCTAGCTTCTGACGGCAATAAGCAGCACGGTCACTTGATGCTAGCTCTGTATATGCTGCTGCTTGAGGTTGGTGTTTGTACAGCACCCATCTCAAATCTATGTAAACAGATAATTAAGCACAACACCAGAAAATACCTAGTCACTCCTAAATTGGTTGGTTTGCTTCTGGATTAGAGTCCTTCAAGCCTCTGCATCTGGTAGAGCCTTGTTATCCCAGGGAGAGTCCTGGGGCTTTCAGTGGGACATGACAGAATTGGGTCTTGTGTTTTCTCTTGCACTTAGTATTCAGAGGTTTGCTGTTGTTTGAGCCTTTTAGGTTGTCATTTTTGTGGTCTCTATTCTTGTCCACAGAGAATAAAAATAAATATAAATCATCAGCCTCTTTGAACCTCAGGATCAACTAGTAGAGTACCAGACTTACTACTTCATCAAGAGACGTGACTAACTTTCATACGGAGTAGAGAGATTTCTTTTCTTGTCTTTCTCAGAATTAAGAGCTTCATACTATCTCAGAGCAGGCAGGGTAGAGTACAAGCTATATCCTTTTTGGGTGAAAAGCCAGAAACTTTTAGTTTAGTGGTTTTTTTGCGTGGTGATTGGTTTTATTAGGTTGTGTTTCGTTTTGTTGTTGCTGTTTTAAGGAAGGGCTGAAGTTTTGAACCTCCGTTCTTTGATAAGCAGATACAGCATTAGTGATTTTTTTAAATTCTTTTTAATTTTCTGATGCTTCATCAAAGATGAAATCACATATCCCATCTGTTTTCTGCAGTGGTGTTCTTGAGAAATAAAATAAATCAACAGGTAATAATTTCCTTTTCAAAACTGGTAGGTAGTATCTGCAGTCTTCCCAGCAGATTGCAAGGACTTCTTGGGATAGAGGGAGCTTCTACCCTAAATTCTGTGTGCAGGTCATAGTCCTGATGTAACATGGTATTTTAAGGCTGATACTGCATTATGACTGTCGGCTTCTCTCTGGCATTTAAATTTTTGAAGGATAGGCAGCAGGAACTCTGAAGTGATGACAGAGCAAGAACACACAGTTAGAACTTTCTGCTGTGGAGATGTGATCTTTTTGTAATGATGGATGAAGGCTGCTCAGAGACTGACAGATGCTCTCAGTTGAGTCCGGGGTGATAAACAAATAATCCCTGACAGGATATTGATGCTCGTTGACATTGGTCGTGCTTTCTTTAAACTACCTTTTGAGTAGAAACTTGCCAACTTTCTTTTCCTTAAACGTGTCCCACTGGAGTGCTCGTGAAGGGAATTTAAAGAGTTGGCTTGGTTTTGGCCTCTTTGGGAGATGCCTTTGATGTGATCTCTGGGCTTCAGAAGCCCCAGGTCCCTCCTTGCTTCTCCTCCAAGATTGCAGCCATGAACCCTCAGTTGACTGAGGGAGTTGACTCCACTGTGGAAGGTGTTCACTTTTGGAATGCTCTTTGCATGCTGCAGGGACAACGTTCTATTGCTTTCCATGTCTTTTCTAGAAGACTGCCAACCTTCTGGAGGAGAGGAATTGGAAGAGTGAAGGTGAATTTCAGTGGTGGTGTTTGTGCCCTTGGTTTCTCCCCTTCCTGACCCATACATGTGAAATCTTGATAAATAAGTATTTGTGGCAGTTGAGAGTTTACTTCCGAGGGACTTCTTGAGAGCTTCACGCTTTCTGTGGGGGATCTGGTCTTTCAGAACATTTTATCTCCTGGAGCAGAGATGAGGTGGTATTTCTTGAAATGCAAAAAGCAGAATGGTTAACGATTTTTCTTTATGACATTGTGATATTTCTTAAAAGTACTTAGATGGATCATTGTGACCAGTGCCATTGTTTTAAGGATGCTTGAGCAGGTAATAGCTCTAATTTTGTTCTTAATGCTTTTTTAATGTGAAGATCTACGTTGTGTATAATTATCTAAAAGATCTAAGTAGTTTTGCTTAGAGGAAAATACTAAACTGGAGTATGTTACAGCTGGAAGTTCAAATACTAATACTTCATAATTTATTGGGAGGTGTAAGGACAAGCTAGTTTAGCTCTGCTCCTTATGTTTAGGCAGAGACATACCATTCTGGTGCTTAGCCATGGCTGAATGTTCACATCCGTTAATGGCAACTTTAGAGTTGAAGGCTTCATTTTTTTATTTATTTAGTTAATCATTTTTTGTAGAACAAACATCTCATGACAGTGGGTATTGAGAGGCATGCACAAAATTGGGAGGTAGGTCACAAAAAACCCAACTCCAAAACCTCAAAAGCCCCTAGCATCCCCCCCAAAAAAGCCCCAAACCACACATACAAACAATGCACCCCCTTAACATCTAAACAGGAGGTATGAAACCAATGTTGAATGTGCTATCCATAGGAAATCTAACTCTTAAGTTGCAAAGCAAAGTAAATGACGTGTATTGGTAAACATGAAATGGATGATACTCTGCAAATATGAATTCTAATCTCTAGTGTGAGTTCTTATACTGCTAAATTGCCAAAGAATTTGAATTTCAGTGAAATTGTCAGCACCGTGTGGTGTAGATGGCAAGTTTGTTGTCCGTGAGTAGCTACAAAGAAGGACTTCTTCAGTCCTGTAGCTTGCAGATAGGATGATGAAACATGATTTTTCATACTGAATGAGCTGTATTTTTTTGGTCCCTGAAGGGTTTTAAAGTTGTTTGGGTTTCTTTTCTTCTTCAAAAAAAAAAAAAATTGTGCTTGTGCTATGGTTTTTCTTGTTGTTCTTCTCTATTGTCCTTGTGACCCACTTTTTATACTGCAGCATTATCCTGTGTTTAAGCCAAGAAAGGAAGGGAAAGGAGCTCTGGGAGAACCAGAGGGATTCAGTTGGTACACTGTGCATTGGAACTGAGCAAGTCAGCTCAACAAAGGGCATAAAAACTTCTAAAACCAGGATGGGATCCTAATGGGAGATGTGAAATGACCATTTTTGAGATTTTTTTTTTTTTTTTTTTCATTGCTTCCATTAGCAAAGGCCAGTCTGCTACCAATGTTACCTTTTTTTCTTGCAGCTTCTTCACCTCAAATTGCTGGGCAAAGCAGTGGGGTGTATTAGGAGTGGTATAATGGTAAGAATTAGAAATATCTTTGTGGGTGCATTGATTTAAGAAGGGAAGATGAATCTGCCAGTTGTACTTTTCCTGTTGCTGCAGAGGATTGCTATTCCAGCTTTACTTAGAGTGACATCTGCCTTTATTAGGATAAAACTTGATCCCATTGCAATGCAAATGCCTAAGCCTGGAGGAGAACTTGGAAGGAAAGGAATTCTTACCTGAGGAGGCTGCCCAACCCGGGGAGGTAACTGAACCGCTCTTACCTGTGGTTCTGTCTGTCACAAAGAGACCAGAGGCAAAACCAAATGTGAGCTTATCCAGTGTTTTTATTCAGCTACTGGCTTACAAGAGCAGAAAGAAAAAGGAGTGAGTAGCAGCTGTAGTTTGGAAGCTCTGGTGCTAATATGCTCTGTTATCCGTTGTGCTGTGCTTGAGCTCTGGCTTGTGTGCAGGTCAGGTGGTGCCTGAAAACCTCCTTCCAGGGTTAAAGTGCTGGGTGAATTTATGCCTGCCACACTTTGTTACTATTCCTCCAATTTATGTCTTTTTTTCCATGTTAATGGCCGCTATGCCAGAAGATAGCCTCTTGATGCTGCTCTCCTGCATTGAATTTTCAAAACCTCCCCATCTAGGCACTTAAGCCAACGCTGCAGGACTGGCATCGGAGCCGCTCGGATGCCACGTTCCTCAACGGTTCCAGCCAGACAGAACGTGCTTCACAACTCCTGAAGCGTCAGGCCAGGGACCCAGAGGTGCTTTTCACCAGTTTAAGTCAATCAATTTGCAGCTCAGTGGTTTCCTTCTGCAGCTCTGTTCTTGCACTGAATGACAAGCCTGGTTGTTTGGGTTTTTTTTTTTCCTTTTTTGTCATTTAAGTTCTTCACAGCTTTTGATTTGATTTAATCAGACCTATCAGCTTATTTCCAAAAGTGAGCTAAGTCCCAGAGGAATACCATGTACAGGCACGTTAAATCTGTTTTTTATCTATCATGCCTAATGATGGGTACGATAAAGTTTGTCTTGTTGTCTTGTGTTAATGCCACTTCTGATACCTGACTACATGCCTTGATTTTTTTCCTGCTCACTTGGTGCTTTTCTATACTTTTTTTTTTTTATGTGTATGTGTGTTACCTGTGAACGTCATCACTGTTAATTTTGGGTTTTCTCCTTTACCTTGGCAGAGTTGGGAACAGAGGAGAGGAGTTGAGGCTAAGGTGGGAAACTGGAGCGAGGTGTCCATCTTTGTCTTTCTCTACAGCTGCATGTTGAGGCCCATCACAGTTTTTAAAGCACTTATTATGTTATTGCAGTGCTTTTGTTTTCTAATCAAGATGGCTCTGAGGTGCCAAGTAACCAAGTCTGAGATTCCCACTGAAAAGCTGCATAATGACTTATTTTGACAAGATCTATTTGCCATGAAATCGTGACCAGTGATGCTAATTTTGCTGTCATTTTCAATTCATTATTTGATGAGTCCTTATTAGTTTTTCTAGCACTTTTAACTAGGAATGCTCTGACAAGCCTAAAATTGCATGGCTTTCAGGTTTTGGCACGTTGTATTTTTTTTCTCTTATCCCCTGGGACCTTCCTGCTCAGAATTGTTATGTGGAACACTAGACCAAATGAACAAAACAGGCTATTGCTCGGAACTGGAGATTGTTTGGGCACAGATGAGCACAAAGTCATTATAGCATAAATATTTTTTTTGTATTTTAGCATATTTTGAACTCAAATTACAGTTTGTGAAGAGTATCCCAGCAGTTCATGCACCTGAGGTTTTTTTCTGCCATAATCTGAGGTTGGTACTGACCAGCACTTTTGGGTAGTGAGTCTCCATCTTTTCTAAAGATTGTAAGAATATTTTGTAAACCAAATTATTTGAAAAAGCTTGTTCAGCACCTTCAGCACCGAAGGAGAAATTTCCCCTACTTGACTTAAAGTGAAATTTTGATTACCAGTGCTCTTTCTGATGGCACTGGCATCCTCTCCCATTAGCCCCCAGTCCTCCCTGCTCACGCCTGACACAGGCATTAGCATAAAACTAGTGTTACCACTAGATGGGTCTGTTTCTTCAATAAGCCATTGACTACTTGTTCAGGAGAGAAATCTTGTAAAACTTCTTTGGGTGATAGAAAATACATGTTGTCTAACTGCTCTTTGGCCACAGTTACTCCTAGGAAGAACCATTAAAAAAAATATTATGTTTTTGGTTTTGTTTTTTCCCAGAAGCCTGTACTATTCTACTGCATTCCAGGTAGGGAATTAGTAAAAGCTCTAGGATTCTGCAAAAGTTGTTTGGGGTTTTTGGTTGGTCCTTTTTTGCTTTGTGGTGGTTTGGGGTTTTTTTGGTTTTGGTTTTTTTTCTTTTAATTGAGGGATCAGCATTAATAACACCTCACTTAAGGTCCTACATGTACATATGAAAAATTTATCAGTTTTTTCTCTGTAAATCTATCTACTTTGACCTTTGGCAAATTGAAATACTCAGCTTCAGTAAATTTATTATACATGGTCATCCATTGTTTTTAAGAAAAAAGTAATCTTTGCCTTATAAATATGGAGAGCACGTGAACATCTCCTTTGTTTGACTCAAAAATATCTGAAACAGAATTGCAAAGTCATTACCAAGAGGTTTACAACAAAGGAAGCTGTAAATATGGGATGCAAAGGGTATTTTTAGAAGCAAGCACTTTATCAGATCAAAGATGTGACAGTTGCAATTTCTTCACTAATTTCCTACGCTAAAGTAAGAAAATCCTGTTTGTGTTTGGTGCTTTGCTCTGTGTCCCTGTCCCAGGAGACATAAACATGCCCAAAACTGACTAGTTCCCACAGAGGCAAGGAAAAGGGACTCCTCTAGAAAAAGGTGACAAGAATCCCCTTGTTTGGTGTTGGCTGGGAGGGAGGTTGGTTTAGAGATGGCCCTTCCAACCAATACTGCTACAATTCAATAGAAATGAAAAATTAAAAAAGTTCAAAGGTATCTCTTGTTCCACAAGAAGGTGGAACGGGGGGGGAACGGAACGGAAGAACGGGGGACAGGGCCACCTCCAATAGTTTTTTTTTTTTTTTTAAAAAGCTTTCCTCATACATAACATGGCACAAGAGAGCTCTTAGATCTTCTGTGCTTACTGCTTGGTTTTTTGGTTGTTTGTTTTTTTGTTTTGTTTTGTTTTTTCATGGACCATTACATTCCACAGAGTTGCAACTTTATTGAGAGAGTATTTGATTTAAATACCTCTTCAAAATTCTTTTTAACCCCCAACCTTGAGAGAGAATCCCCTGCTCCCCCCAGCAGTTTATGTGCTTAGATTTCAGATCAGCCTGTCTGTAAGATGTGCCAGTTCCAGATTCTACTTGGTTTATGGTATTAGTATTGCACCATCACAGTACTTAGAATTTTCAGTTTTAATCAACTGGAATTAGATGTCTTAGTTAAGGGTGTGTTGGATTTACCTTCATTAAGAGGCAATTAATTTCTACATAGGTGTTTCCCTAACGCTCGTTAGCCAGAGCAGTTAGACAATATATAAGATGCAGCTGTGCCTCAGGTGGTGGTGGTTTTCCTCCTAGTTCTGCAGATCTTCTAGCTGGTGCCCAAGACAGCCAAGCTTTCTGTCATTTTAAGGTCATACTGCAAGTATCTATTTATTTTTATTTCTATTTCTTCCAGTAGTCTCAATTAATGTGGAGGCCTTTTAAGAAGTCCATTTCACAATGCAGTAACAAATAATCATAACCTTTTTTGTTCTCAGTGACTGTTTTTAGCATCTGCTTGGGCTGAGCAGTTTGAAGGTGTTAATCAACAGAACTCTTGGGTCTGAATTTTTAGTAGACACAAGTGAAACTGAGCTTTTTGTGGCATCTAAAGCAGTGAAGGGGAAAAAATATAAGAGGATTAGATGCCGGTGTATCATGTAGCGTGAACTGACCTTGAATTACCAATATCTTGATGAAGTAAGTGCCAGTTAATATAGAAGTTGTGTGTGTGTGTCTATGTGCTGGAATTGAGTGCTGTTGCAAATTTACTGCTCTTGAAGTTTTGAGCCATCCAAGGGAGTAACAGCATCAATAGCATTGATGGCTTTCTGCATTTTTCACACAAGCCAAAGTATTACGGTTCGAGTCACCGCTTTCTTTTATTGCTGCTGTGAACACAAGGGCTGGAACGCAGCAGTGGTGCTGCAGGAGGGCTGACACACGTGGTGGTTGCTGGGAAATCCACTGCAGGCCAGTACTGGCCCAGGCATACTGGTGGCCAGTATCATCTCGCAGCTCCTTCAGTCCAGCTGGGTTGTCCTAAAGGCCTGGCATTGCCTGGGTGTCCGAGCTGGGTTTGTTTTACAAAGCAATCTGGGGGGGCTTTTTCCCTTGGGCTGCCTGTGGCAGTATTGTGCTGTGTCACATCCTGGGGCACACAACCAGTGTGTGTCTGGATATGCTCTGTCCAGTGGTCTGCTTGGAACGTTCCAGTAGATTTCATAATGGTTGAGATTTAAATCTTCCCAATTGAGACTTAATTGGTAATTTATATTTGAGAGGGGGATTCTGATCACGATTTATTAGCTTGAGTTACTGTTTTCTTGTGGAAGCTTTTTGTTAAAATTTTGCAGATGCTGTAGTTATTGGTATCTGAAATCAAGTCATTAGCAGTAGTGAATAAAATAATAAAACAATGATAATATAGCAGTATGATACCTAATTGCCACAAGCTAGATGACAATCTTTTATTTACAATTGAATTGTAGGATTACAACTCTGATAAAACATACTCTTCTAGGTTTTGAGAAGATTTTCTGTGTGGGTTTGTGTTTGTTTTTTTTTAAATAAGGAAAACTCCTGTGCAGCAGCACATCGTAGGTGTTTAAGCGCAGGACGTTCCGTGCACTAAACTCTGGCGTATGTGCAGGTACTGGCCAGGTGAGGCTGTGCAGAGTGGTTGTAGCTCCCTGTTTGCCTGCCTTTGCATTGGCATTTGCAAGTCATTTTAGATGTGGGAAAGTGCTTGGGTTTCTCTCTGTTAAAGTATTTAAGCCAGATGAATGTCTTTCCTTTGCATCTAACTGCTAAAGCTGTCATTTTAGTTACTTCCCCAGCACACAGCTGCCTTGGAGTTTCAGGGTGAGAGGTAGCAGGCGAGGGGTCTGCTATATCAGTGCATGGCTTTTATATGACATTTATGGAAGCTCCCTTGCTTTTGTGGAACGTCACTTTAAGGAGGGCACACAGAAGAGCTGTCATTAAAAATGTAAGCACAGTGGTTTAGTAAAATGCAGGTTAATGTGCAGACTGCAGACCAGTTCAACGGTTTGTCTCAATTCTGACATGGATTTTACATAAAGTAAAAGCCAGAGGTTCCTTCTAAACCACCACGCAGTGGTTTAGAGTTGTGTGTAACTGCTAATTTTCACCTCACAAGTGGTGAGTAAGAATAATAATTTTCTGCCTGCAAAAACTGCTTTTAGATTCGAAAAACTTCAGTGCTTTAGCTGAAAATACTGGTGTTTCTCTACCCGTAGTTGCCTTCCGTGTAGTCAGTCAGCTCTTAGCTGAAGATAAGATTCCTGATAGACTGTTTCTGGCGATGCTGCTCCCCTCCTGTGTGTATTTGTGTTCCCTGGTGATGGAGCAGGCTCTGTGGGCACACCTGATCCGTCACTCCATTCCTACAGGTGACATCTGTGCTGCCGTTTTGCCCAGAAAGATTGATAATGTGTCAAGCACTAATTACCTATCTACTGTTCCTTGGAGGTGCCAACAATGAAGCAGTAATAAAACAAGGTTTGACAGTGCTATTTAAAAATTCCTCTGAAGTAGGTTAATGGTGGTACGGTCAAGGCTGTCACAGGGGGCTGGCGTGACGGGCTTTCCCTCAGCATGTCAGCTGTTAATCATTGTGTAGCCTTCTGTGGGGGGCAAAATGCAGCAATGTATTTCAGTATTTCAACACTATCTAAATATGTATGCCACTTTTAGGATAATATCTCGTGTACCTCTAGAGGAGATAATGAAGTTGCAGATTGTCTAATCATTCTAATGCATGCGCATCGCAATTCTGTTTGGCAAATCTTCCATCAAGCCATTGATTTGGTTGAGCTAATGCTAATCATGAAGGGGTAGAATTTCAGCTCTGCCTGATAGGCCCTGCGAGCAGCTTTCTGTGGGTGACAGACTGGTAAAAGCACGAAGCTGGGAGAACAATGCTGTGTTCTCCTACTTCACGCTGCAGCATTATGGTTAAAGCTGATTTAAAGGATCCCAGCTGGCTGCTACCAGAGACATCCATCTGGGAGCCTGTGATGGTGAGAACTCAGTGTTCCTGAGCCCTAGTGCACAGCTCCTGGGGGAACGCAGAGCTGCCAGCTGACGTTCCTTGGAGATTCCCATCTAACCAGTGTCAGTTCTCCCACCTCATAGGTTTTTATTGTAGTTGAATGGTGATTAATGCCCATGACCAGCTTAGTTGGCACGTGCCTGGAGCAGTTACTTTGAGTAGCTGTCTTGCTGTGTCTGCCTTACAGAAGGACAAAGACTGGTGGCCCTGTTCACCCAACAGCCGGTTGACAAGAGGGTGCCTGTTTACTGTGGGCTTTGATGACATCTGTAGCTGCTGTATTTCTTAAGCTGTTTGGTTTAACATTGCTTTAAACTCTTCCTGCTACTTTATATGCGTTCAGGAGGCTCGTGTCTGTCATTGTGTGCTGACCTAAATTTCTATGAAAAGTGTTGAGTTTTATTCTAGAGAGAGAATATCACTGTCCTGGGATGATCTGTTATTTTCAGTATGAAGTCACCGACACCGAGTCAGCATCATACTTGACACGTGCCCACAAGTAACTTTACAGTTCTGTCACACTCCTCTCTGCTCCTTTGCTGACAAGGTTTTCCCCCATATTTTGCATGTAAACAAAATGCCAATTCTCTTTTCTTCTACTTTATCTTCTGAGTCTATGGTAATTACAATCTTCACTTGCACGTGATGATTTTCCTCTACTGTGTGGTTTCTTTAAGGAAAGCAGTTGAGCATTACAGGAGGTCTCTAAGCTCTTAAGATGTTAGGTACTGTGGCCTGAAGAAGAGAAATCCTAAGCTTTATGTCATTCTTTGCAATGTGTGACCAAGGTACTGTGTGTGGTTGATGGTCTGGTACCCTTACTGATCTCAGCCCCATCGCTATTCCCGAAGGAGGAGGACACTCTATCAGATTAATAGGTGATTAGAGCCCTGCAGTGGGTGGTTTATGCTGTGTTGCTCATGTTTCTTTTTAACTGAGGTTATTTGGTGGAAGGCTTCCGTGCCATGAAAAAAAATCACAGCTAAAATGTGTGTTGTCCCAATGAGTCAAAGAAATTACCCCCCTAATAATAGTAATTACGCTATGCATCTGTGGTGTTCTGCATGCTTAAGACTGAAGAGATATTAGGCAATTAATTCTTTCAACACTGCTGTGCAGTTGGTTTAGCTGGTACTATTATCTTCCTTTTGTAAATGAAAGAAAAAAATGGAAGGGTTGACTGATGTGCTCGGCAGCACAGAGCAAACTCAGACTTCAGAAGTTTATTCAGCTGCGGTGCCTTGAAGACACAAGCAAAATGGAGGTCCACCTAGGGGTATCGCTGCAGGGGCTGATGGTTATAAGTGCTAGCTTCTGTTGCCTTCTGGTTTTTTATTTTTTAATATTTTCTTAGAATGACATTACCTAGCAAAATAGTTGGTCTTAAAATGATGGTGGAGAGGGCAGCTCTTGTGGAACAAGAGCACAAATTCGGCTTTTCAACCTTCAGCGGTGCTGGCGGCTCGTAATGTGGATGTGAGTTATGACAGGGTACACTTTGTCTGCCAGCTGCTCAGGAAAGAAAAGCAGCTGTGGTAAGTGCCAACTGTGAAGCTCATTTGATATTTAATTAATTCATAGAGTGAATGAACGATCAGGGAGTTGATACAGCAGTGGAGCTCTAACAGTAGAGCTATGGTTTCTCGTGTTCAACGTGTTGGCCACAAAAGCTGATGCCAGCTGAACTCAGTGTTCTCACATCGTGTCCTGAGCAAATTAGTTTCTTACAGCATTTCAGGCAGTAGATGTTTCATGCTCCCCTACTGTTTGAATGTTGTAAAAGGTGCGTAGATTAATGTGGTTACTAATGTTGCATCTCCATAATCTGATGATAAATGTGCTGCGTCTTGTAGGGTGTTTCAGTTCCTAGAACTAGGTTGGCTTTGGAAGGTGTCAGCTCCCTGTAAAACCCCAAGGGATCCTTCCCTTCACAGCATTAGCCATGTCTTTGGAAGCAGTTCTGCTGACCTGGCTCAGGTACACTCTGGGCCAGAAAAGCTCATGTGTGGAAGGCTGATTTCCTCTTGACACAGCCCTCCCTCTCCTCTTCCAGCCCAAATGTCGTAGGGAGCCGCCTGGCTGGGGCTGTTGTGGTGCAGCCTGGTGGAACGAGGGAGAGTGCCTGTGCTTGAAGCACATCTAAAAACCTGTTCTGTTTGTTGGGACAACCTCCTCGGTTCCTGAGGAACAAAGCTTTCTCATTATACACATCTGTATGGTCTGCTAATAGTTCTGAAGTTATGAATATTCCAATTGATGTTCTTGCATCTTTTTAATGGTAGCAAATAAAGACATTGCTGGCATCTTTCAGTGTCTCATTTTTGCTCCTGGGCAACCAGCACAAAATGAGATGCTGTTTTGCAGCAGTGTGCACTATCCTTGCACTCAGAGGGTACTTGGCTTCTTGTGTCAGTGTGAAAGGAAAGCACAGAAGAGTGTCCATCTCAGCTGACGCTTCCCTACTGTGCTGTGTTGTCAACAAAGTTGTTGGTTGTGGCACTGACAATGTTTTCCCTCTGGGTTCTCACTGCAGTCATAAGTGCCTTTTTTCTTTCTCATTTTTCAGCATGTCTCCAGTAATTTTTTTGACCCTTGTCATCCATTTCTGATCAGTTTTGACACAGGAGTAGAGAGATCTCAAAGCTCGTTTACGTACTTTGGAGGAAAATTGTAGCTGGCTACAGAAAATAGACTCAAATTAGTATTGCTGATGCGAGAGAAACTGGGGTGGGGGTGCAACAGTTAACTGGTTGCAGTGGATTGGTGGCTGACCATTGGGAATGTTGTAGCCTTAGGCCACCTCTGAACCAGTGGCAATTTCTGGCTGTCGGAGGGGGGCTGAGAATGCTGTGCTGAGAATGCACAGGAGGTGCGTGGGAGAAGTTAGAATATTCCATTAGATAAATCCATGGGGATCCTAAGGGTAGCTGGTGATATTGCAAGGAAAGGTTGGAGCAGGTCTCCTAATTTTTCATTGCTTGGAAAACATTAACTTCATCTCTTAGTTAATGAGTGTGAAGGGATATTGACTCTTGATTGAGCTGCCTGTCTGTTTTCATAGCTGTTAACTTTGTGCTGTAGCATCTAAGCTACTTACACAAGCAGCATTTCCAAAATAACACAACCTTTAAATCAAAAGCGATAAATACTGTTTGTCTTTAAAAATGCCACTTTTCTTATTTGCTCATTTTTGGAATTGTTTTTGATGAATGCTCCCTGTAAGCAGCCCGTTTGGCTCCTGAATGCCAGTGGGTATGGCTTAGGGCTGAGTGCTGCTGATATTCTTTTTAAGTGTGTGCTAAACTGCTGGGCCCCGCTCGGATGCACTGCTTTTGGTTGCTGATGTGAAGAGAGATGCTTTGGGAATGCTATTGAATGGATTTCTGTTGCTAATTTATTTTTTCTGTTACTTAAAATACTTTATTGATTTTTCTTTTCAGTTTTCTGTCAGTTGGAAAGTTGGGAGGTTACCCCTCCATAGGCATGTGCCCTGGCTGTGACAGGACCCAAAGGGGAATGATTAATGGAGCAGGTTCAAGCTGGAGGCCTGTAACCAGTGGTGTCCCCCAGGGGTCAACACTTGGTCCAGTCCTGTTCAGCATATTCATCAGTGACCTGGATGAGGGGACAGTAGGTCGAAGAAGTCATTCTCCCCCTCTACTCGGCACTGGTGAGGCCACAACTGGAATACTGCATCCAGTTCTGGGTTCCCCAGTTCAAGAGGGACAAAGAGCTACTGGACAGAGTCCAGTGTAGGGCAGCAAAGATGATTCAAGGATTGGAGCATCTCCCTTATGAGGAAAGGCTGAGAGAGCTGGGACTCTTCAGCCTGGAGAAGAGAAGGCTGAGGGGAGACCTTATTCATGCCCATAAGTATCTAAAGGGTGGGCTGAAGGAGGAGGGAGCCAAACTCCTTTCAGTGGTTGCCAGTGAGAGGATGAGGGGCAACGGGCATAAGTTGGAACAGAGGAGATTCCACTCAAACATGAGGAAAAACTACAGTGAGGGTGACAGCCCTGGCAGAGGCTGCCCAGGGAGGGTGTGGAGTCCCCTTCTCTGGAGATTTTTGGGACCCACCTGGATGCTCCTGAGTGACGTGCTCTAACATGCTCTGGGCAATCCTGCTTCAGCAGGGAGTGGGACTGGATGATCTCTATGGTCCCTTCCAACTCTAAAAAATGCAGTGAAATTCAGTGAAATTTCTGGATGTTCACTTTGAATTCATTCTCCCCAGATGCGGGACTTCACATTTCTCCTTGTTCAGCTTCAGATTTATTAATTAGCACATGATTTGGGCCTGTTGGCCTTGTTGCCTGGCTTCAGGTTGCGGCTCTTGAGGTGTGTTGTCTGCCGTGGTGGGACACCTCAGCTGCCTTTGCTTCCATACATTGCCCTAGGTTATACTGCTCTTAACAGGACATTTTTATCCTGTAATTAGAGTGGAATCATAGAATCGCTTGATGGTTGGACTAGATGATCTTAAACGTCCCTTCCAACCTAGACAATTCTATGACCTTTAAGATTAGTGAGTCCAGCTGTAAACCCAACACTGCTGAGTTCTGCACTGACCCATAGCCCTAGTCACTACCTGCATGTGTGTGTCTCACCTGGTGCTCAGACTCTCAGACTTTCACATGTCCTTTCTGGCAGAGCACCACTTCTGAAGGAGTTTGCTGGATCCCAACAGAAAGGATAGATGCTTCTGCTTTTTCTTTCTTGCTTTTTCTCCCCTGCCAGACCAGCCTTCTGTTTATTACTGTCGAGCAGCCAAGTCCAGGGAAGAGCCAGCACTTCCAAATTAGTGGGATTTAGAGAGCTAATGCAAATATTAGTTAGCATTTGTTCTACTAATGAAGAACATATTCTGGTTTGCTAGGAAGCCCCCATAGTGGGGTTGTAGAAATCCGAAGGAAGAAAGTACATTAAATTTTATGGTGAGTGTTAATGTTTGAGGGTACAGTAGCCACTGACAGTGCAACTGTGAAGATTTCACAGAATGCTACAGGGCTGGAAGGGACCTCTGGAGATCATCTAGTCCAACCCCCTGCCAGAGCAGGTCCACCCAGAGCAGGTCCCACAGGAATGTGTCCAGGTGGGTTTGGAATGTCTCCAGAGAAGCAGACTCCACCACCTCCCTGGGCAGCCTCTGCCAGGGCTCTGCCACCCTCACAGCAAAGAAGTTCCTCCTCATGTTTAGGTGGACCTTCTTATGTTCAAGTTTGTGCCCAGTTCCTCTTGTCCTGTCCCTGGGCACCACTGAAAAAAGACTGGCCCCATCCTCCTGACACTCACCCTTCAAGTATTTATGGGTGTGGGTCAGATGCCCCCTCAGTCTTCTCTTCTCCAGACTAATCAGACCCAAGTCCCTCAGCATGTGGGTACACCAAGGTCTTCACACAGACTATGACCCAAGAGGCAGCTCCTGATGGCTAAAGCTGATGGAGATTGTGCCACAGGGCCAAACCTGGGGAAAGATTTGTTCCAGAAAGTTGCTGAGCCTGCTACACTGCTCTGACCTGCTGTAAAAAGTCTCTGTTCCTATAAAACTTTCTGAAATTCCGAAAAGGAAGTTTACTAAGAATTGTTTTAATATTAATTGTAGTGCTTGAAGTGTTTGGCAGGTCTGATTGAAGACTTTTTTTTCATCTTAATGTTTCAGTGAAATACAAGATTCAAGGAAATGTCCTAATTAATAATTAGGGTTTTCTCTTGGTCTTTGTCTGTAAAGATAGCACTTTTTCCATGTAGGTATGCAAATTATTTAATCATGGGAAGCATTAATAATCAATACACCTTTTCCGCATGTGGTGAAATCTACCTTCATTCAGAAACTCAGAATTTAAAGTCACTTTTCTTGGTTTGTGGATTTCTCTTTTTTTATCCTTTCAGTAGGTTACTTTGCCCGTGACAATTTATATTGTTTCTCATAAAGAGGATCTGTGTTAGAATAGCTTTTATGTCACTAATTAGTGTGAAACAGATAATGGAATGTGTTACTGCTCTGTTGAAAGTGGGAGTAAAAGGAGAAAAAGAATTGTGATTCTGAACACCTGACATTTTTATCTAGCGTAGGGAAAGAAATCCCTTTATACCAGTAATAATACAGAGGTATATGTTTTGAAGGTGTATTCCAGTGATGTGATCATTTTTGGAATGTAGTATTTATTATTGCATAAAAACTTTTCTCCCTTCTACCAGTAAAATTTTATCTTCTAGACTGTCAAACAAAATACTGCTCTGGTTGCATTATTTTAAGAGTGATGATGTAACCCAAGTATTTTTTTACTACTCCCAAGAAGAGTTTTTTTTTTTGTTAAAAAGAAAGATACTTTGGGTATAAACCACCCCCCCTCAGGATAGGCATTAACAGCTTATGTTGCCTAAAGGCTGTGCTTGGGGACAGAAACACAACTTGATGTGACTAGTGCTTTACTGAGAGAGACTAGGAATGAGCAATGGCCATTGGTCCCATATTGTAGCAACAGACATTTCCTTTGGTGTTTGAGCGGCAGAGATGGACCTCTTCTTACGTGGGGAAGCAAAAATCAGTAGTTGTAACATCATTTTGGAAAGCTTTCAGTTTCTTCTCACTTCAGGCAATCTGTTTTCTGTAGCTGGTGATGTTAAAGCTGGAGTGCTGCTTTCCTTTGCTTTCTAGCCCAGAATTCATAGGAAGGGTTATGAGCTGGGTTCCAACTTTTCTTTTGATTAATTCATGTTGGATATTAACTTAAAAACCCTGCAATTTGTTCATAAAGATACACACCCTGCTTGATGCTGGGCTGCTTCCTACGTTTCCATGTTAAGGTCCAGAAGAAAGGCCGGCGTGTCCCCGTGTGTAAGGTGAGGCAGCCTTTCACCTTGCCACAAAGCACAGCTCCTGTGGAGGATGCTCCATCGTGAGAACTTCCAGATGTGTTGAACCCAAGGGAGAGGAGGTTTTTCAGTCACAATGAAATGTAGGCAGGGTTCTTGAAGGTCTTGTGGACTTTGTTCACATTTTTCCAACTTATTGATTAGGTAAATGCTGTGCCTGTTGGTACAGCTCTGGTGCCACAGTGGAAGACAAGCCTGGCTGTTGTGCTGTCTGAAGCAGTCTGTGAGTCCTCCCTATTTGATTACTTGCTGGCACTGGGGTGGCACTGCCTCTGGAGAGCAAGGGGAAAGGCACAGTTTGGTCTTGGATGATGCTGCCTTCTCCAGGCACACGTGCTTCTGGGGAAGCTCCTGATGTATCCTATACACAAATCCAGTCAGGCTGTGCATTTATTAACAGCCACCCCATCCATGAGCATCTGTGTCAGGCAGTGTCTAAATAGCCTTCCTCTTTTTTGAAAATTATCTGGGTTTTATTTATTATTATCCACGTTACTCAGTCATGCTTTCAGTATGAGGGGTCTTTTCCCTGGGTTTTGTTTTCAGATAATCCCTTTGGCTGCCAGCTGTAATAGCAGGTGTTGGAGAGGATGAGGGTACCTGTCTGTAGATCACCACCCCACACCCCCAGAAAATGGAGCTGTTCTCCATCTTGAGAGACAATGTGACTTTGACAACCAGGATGGCCCAGCACGGCTGTGTCTGGTAGTGGGTAATTCAGATCATCAGTGGGGAAAAGCAAACAACAGTCTCTCAGTGCCTCACAGAGATAAGGAGGCAGAAATCTGGAAAGAGACTACAATTGCCCCATATTGCACAGTGAAAGCCATCTTAAAAATAAGACAAAAAAGAGAGAAAAGCCAGAAGGAGCTTACAGGTGGGTGTAATCAAACAGTCCAGGCAAGTTGCTCACACTGAAAAGGGACAATAGTACAGGAAATTCAATTCGTGTTGGCCAAGTGAACGTGTCCCCACCCTCACATCTGGGAGCTCTTCAGTAATCTAGTGAGCACACCAGTGTCTCCTCGCTGTTTGGTTGTTCTTTTATTACTTACACCCATTCTGTTTCTTGTCTAATTATCTGCTGCTGCATGCTCAGTCTTCCATCTCTAGCATTTTGCTGCTGAAATAATTCCCAGCCTTTGCCATGACCAATGGTTTTTCCTTGTGTGGGACAATTGCTGGAGGTGACTTAGAAACTAAAGTTATATTCAGATTTTAAGAAAGCGTTGAAGAAACTTCCAGGGTATGGAAGGAGTGTGTTCCACTCTGTTCTCTGCGTAACCTGCAGTCTTAGAGTCAGCAGATTCTAAGGTGGAAAAATCTGGCACAGAGAGTGGGACGGTGTGGAGATCCCGCGGCCATCAGCGCGGGGTGGGAGCTCATGGTAGTGGGAATACTGCAGTCCAAAGTAAGAGTGAAGTCCAGTAAGATCTTTCGTTCAACTTAGGGTGCAATATCGTGAAAAACGATGCTCTTGGAACTTTCTGGTTTCATTTTGCTAGTTTAAGAAAATAATTAGTGTCTTCACTGCACTGTTGTCCTGAGTGTGGGAATAAATAGTGAAATAAACGCAACTTGTGGTTGTGATGTTGTTGCTCTGTGTATGTTCCTTGTTTACCAATTATATCTTACCTCTAGGGTAATCAGCTTTAAATATCCACCAATAACGTGTACGTCAAACGGTACTTATCCTAGAAGTACACCCAAGTAATCTATGCACATACATTAGGAGTATGCCAAAGTGTTTACTGAGATTTTTAATGTGATGTTCTGTATAATTTTCCCACAGATTAGATACTGCAGGAAGTTTGCATGTATTTTTCTCCTAAAAGCTACATTCAGTAATAATGGGTAGTATTTATAGCAGTTGTGATGAATTAGAAAACTGATTGGGTGAACTACTTGATTGCTGCTCATTTAGCAGTTACGTTTCTGCCAAATATCTCGGTGAAATTTTGCCTGGAATTTGGTGTGTTTAAATCTGCCTGCAGCAGCTGGGAGCATCTGAGGACAATGGGAACGGCTGAGGCAGTACGGAAGTCAAAGTAGTGTTTGCAGCACAGGCAGCTTCAGTCAGCAGGAGATATTATCTGTTTGTAGAAACGTCCTGGCAGCCTTGTCTGCTCCACATGGTTGTGTGTTGGCTTGAAGCATGTAAAGGAAGGATGATTGGACCCGCTTCACCAGCAGCAGGCAGTTCAGGGACAGAGGTGCAGTCCCCTGAGTACCTTCTCACTCGTAGAACTCAAAATCTTTAAGATCCTGAAGCCTCTACAGATGTTATTCCTCTTCTGCTACTCTTGCCACACCAGCAGCGAGATGGCTTTTATCTTTTGTCACAAAGTGTGTGACACAGATCTCGAGGGCTAAAGGAACTGTTTCTCAGAGTATTTGGTGTCCTGGCTTGTATTAGAAATAGTGTGACCAGCAGAAGTAGGGAGGTATTGGCCCCCTGTACTCAGCACTGGGGAGGCCACACCTGGAGTGTTGTGTCCAGTTTTGGACACCTCAATCCAAGAGAGACATCGAGGGGCTGGAGTGGGGGCAGAGGAGGCAATGGAGCTGGTGAAGGGCCTGGAGAACAAATCATATGAAGAGCAGTTGAAGGAGCTGGGACTGTTTAGTTTGAGGAAGAGGAGGCTGAGGGGAGACCTCATCACTCTCTGCCACTGCTTGAAAGGACATTGTAGAGAGGTTGGTGCTGGTCTCTTTTCACAGGTAATTAGTGACTGAATGAGAGGCAATGGCTTCAGGCTCCAATGGGGTAGGTTTAGACTGGACATTAGGAAAGAATTTTTCACAGAAAGAGTGGTCAGACACTGGAAGAGGCTGCCCAGGGAGGGGGTTGAGTCACCATCCCTGGACGTGTTTAAGAGTCATTTAGATGCGGTGTTGGGGGATATGGTGGAGGGGAGAACTTTGTAGAGTAGATGGTTGATGGTTGGACTTGATGATCCCAAGGGTCTTTTCCAACCCGAATGATTCTATGATTCTATTCAGTATCTGCTCACTTCATGGAGCATACTAAGTAGGCAGTGGATATTTTAAGCAGCTAAGTGTCTTCATCCTTCTTTCAAGATTAGGTGCTTTGGTCCATTTCAGGGACTGGTTTTGAAGATTCTCTTCACAAGAAGGACATTTAAATTTTCATTACTGTGACATCTGAAATTGTCTTTGACTCTTCTTGTCATTAATCAACAGGTCCAGCAAGTGTTTTGTGGTGTCTTTGAGATATTTTTGAGCACAGTAAAGTAGGCAATATAAAAAATGTCAAGAAAAGAAATGTTTGTATGTTGTCCTGGGAGGCATATGAAGCTTATAAAGTGTCACAGAGTAGTATTTCCATTATGTAAAACTGCTCAGAATTGCATTTTTTTCTGACATGCCTAGCACGGTGTAGTGGAGTGATTCTTACACACCAGAAATGTGTTACGTATTCCTGTACCTGATCTGTAGAAGGAAGAAGATCTCCTCATGAATATTAAGGAAATGTTGTCTTTCTTGGTTTTACTGATGTCCCAAATAATCTATATTTACAGAAAGCACAATGGACAAAGTCATTGTTTTGTCAACAGAGTTTGTAAACACGTTTAACCAGACAGTTGAATGAGGCTTGTGGTGGGTTTCCATTGCTGCAGCTGTAGTGCCCTCAGGGTGCAGGGGAATCCAGCCTTTTTTCTTTCTCTTAGTTGCAAAACCTGGAAAAACAGGAAAAAAAATCCAACGTTTTGCTTTAGTGTGGTTTTTTTTTAATTATAATTTCTTTATAAAGTGATCTTTCTTAATTGTGCATATCTTTTTTTGACTCTAAACCTTAGGAGTAGCTCCCTGGTCACTTTACTTATCAGGCTATGTGTTGTCCATGACTACTGGTGGTGGGAGCATCCCTCCTTCTGCTTCTTCTAGAGCCACCTGGAGCTTTGCACTGTGCACGCTGCTGTGATTTCTCATGCTGGTGCTGTGGCACTTGGATCTGGGTGTAGGTACCCTGAGGTTGACGTGCAATTCACTTTAGTTCCTTATATAGACTATTAATAATATTTGCTGTGTCAAAACTGTGCTGATACTGGTACTGCCCACCCCGTGGAGTGAGTGTGCCTGGTGCCAGGTTGCCCATCACAGATAGTGAGCTTGGAAGTCGTGGGAGGCAGCCAGATAAAGTAGATGGGCTTTTATATTTCGCATGAGAAAGGAGCAAATGCTTGTTGCTGTGTCAGCTAATCCCACCAAGCAGAAGGCAGTCCCACAAGACGGTTTTTAGTGAAAAGTGTGTGTAAAAGTTTCTTTTGGCAGTTATTTTTAGGACGCTGCTTAGTAGTTTGATTCTGTTGTAATGGAAAACCAGTGATTACTGAGAATCTTTAACAAAAAAAAAGTTGGGGAAAAACTCTAGTGAAAGTTGTTTGACTCTTCAGTGTAAGAGTGAAAGCAGAACTACAATTCACTTTTTGCTTATTTGCCAGATGGCATTGACATAATACTAAGGAGCAGATAAAGTCAACACAAGATGAAATTTATGCTCTTGTCCAGAAAGCTGCGGAGATAGCAGCTGCCTGCTCTTGTTATTAAATCCTGGATTAGTGAAAAGGCCACACAATCACAAGTTCAGGAAGGAAAACAAACTTTAAGTTCTGTTGAGAAGCGAGCGTGCTAATGGGTATTATGGGGCATCTCTGCTTCTGTCCGTGTGGGAATTGGACAGTAGTGGTTGGAATTGGGAGTGAAGGGTTGTAACAGTGACACAAACTATCAGTTCGGGGAGAAAAATAAATAAAATACGGATTTAAAAATCCTATCATAGCTTTCATGAGAACAATGTGACACAGTGGTTAATGGATTTTTTTAATATGATGAAACCATAACAGATTATTTATGTCAGTTCCTATGTCTAACTATTTGCAAGAACCACAATAAAATTAAGAAACAGGGCTTCATCGTACTTACTGCTGTTTATACTATTTACATGGTTTGGTTTGGGGTTTTTTTAGTCTCAAAACAATTTTTCTCAGCAATTTCCTGAGTTTGTGCTGAACGGCTGTAGGATGCAGTGCTGTGTTTGACTCAGTGCTTCTGCTACCATCAGTTAACGAGGAGATAATGAAATTAAAATCCCCTTTCCTTTCAAAAGAATAGCTGTTAGTAGTGTTGGATTGTGCTGGCAGTGTCACGGGGAGGTGGTTATGTGGAAACAACTCTGCTGGCTCTCGCTAACCGAGAGCATTTATATGCTCACAGATCCCACTAGCAGTGTGTATGTATGTAGGTGTGTATGTATATATATATATATATATATGGGCCCAGCTGTGATCTAGTTTATTTAGCATCTAGCAATGTCATCCCATTGAAGTCAGGGTGGCCGCTTCCATGTGCAAACCGAGTGATCTTACAAGCAGCTATATTTTGACAGAAACAGGGCTTTTTGGTGGGTTAGGATGTGGATGTTTTCTCCCGCTGGTGGTAGTTTTCCAAAAAGCCAGGCTTTTGTTGTGTCCTTCTGGGTCCCTGTCGGGCAGCACCATTGGATGCTGATGGGATGATGGGCCACTCCTGCCCGGGAAGCATTAAGGATGCAGGAGGATGCAGGATTGGGATGTAAAACCCTGGGACTCCTAATTGATAGCTGCACGAACCCAAGTCCTGAACCGAGCCGGGGCGAGGTGCAGGGGCTGGCATCTGTCCCCCCAGCGTTCCCTCTCCCCTTTTCACCGAGGGTATCGCAGAGGAACCCCCCAACTTGGAAAATCCAGTATCCAAACATTTCCAGTTCCATCCTAATGCGACACCTCCCAAAGGCTGTAATTGTTGGATGTGAAGGTTGTGGGGCTGTTTCCCTGGTAACCGGTGCTGGCCGGGACTGTCGCCGGGGCGGAGGGACGCGGGGGTGCAGGGGGACAGCGCTCAGTAGAGTGGCAGGAGAAGCCCAATGGAGGGTCAGGATGGCCGAGCGGTCTAAGGCGCTGCGTTCAGGTCGCAGTCTCCCCTGGAGGCGTGGGTTCGAATCCCACTTCTGACACTTCTCTCTTGCGCCCCCCGGTGGCCGCTTTGGGGCGGTCTCCTTCACCCCCACCTTCACCATGTTTTCAGCTTGCTTTCTGTAAGCGCTTCCCAGAAAGGAACCCCCTAAACCGCAGGAACCCACATCGGGTTCAGGTCAGACCACGTGCAGGGCACCTGCTGCTGAATGAATGAGTGAATGAATGTTACAGGAGTGGAATTGCCACGAAGGGCTTTAGTGTCGTCAGAACCCAAATGGTGGCTCACGCGAGTGAGTTTTGTCTCTGTTTTGCCCACACGAGAAGACGTGTATGTTCAGTTGATGGGGTGAACTGGGGTTCCAGCAAAATACACGGAATGGTGTGAGTGCCTTTCTGCTGAGGAGTTTGTGAATAGGGGGTGAATCCCCTGCTTATTATATGAAACAAAACCCCACCAAAACCCCCACATCCGAGCAACAATGCTAGTGTGGGCATAAGTAGTGTGGGCTGCCAGTAGGCATCAGACTGCTTTTGCTGGCACACCAGATGCCTCTGATGGGGACAGTGTGTGGATGTCACTTTGAAGCACGTAACCAAAATAGACCTTATTATTATTTAGGCTTGGAACTGCCAAATAAATTCTTATATTTGTTTCATGAGAAGTCTGCCAAAAAACCTACAAAGGCAGTTGTGTTCAGTAGCACACAATGGTAATCTACAGAAAGAGATTTATTTACTTAAAATTTGCTTCAGAGTAAATTTAATGTGAGTTTTTACAAAATCGTATTGATTTTTATGTAGCCTACCGCTCTGGAAAGAAGTTTTTCAGAGAGGGGTTGCTTCCCTCACACAGCAACCCACACACTAAATTCCTATTTTCTGTGAGCTCCCTCCCTGCCTGGTCATGTTTCTTGTCTTATAGTTTACAGGAGTTGTCTGGTTACCTGTCTGCTGAGGTCACCCAGGAACTTCATTGGTCTCAATCTAAGCACTGAATTGATGCTTCCTTGTATTAAGATTCCTGGGATCCTTCCTTACGAGGAGGAGGACGTTGGCTCAGGGCAGAGCCTTACAGGAAATGTCCAGGTTATTTAGTGCTAGCCATGTGGTGTGGAGTGCAGTTCTCAGTTGCTCCTTGCCTGCTCTGGCCTCCACCTTCACAGAATCCCAAAATGCTATGGGGTTGGAAGGGACCTCTGGAGATCATCCAGTCCAACCCCCTGCCAGAGCAGGTCCACCCACAGCAGGTCCCATAGGAATGTGTCCAGGAAGGTTTGAATGTCTCCAGAGAAGGAGGCTCCACCACCTCCCTGGGCAGCCTCTGCCAGGGCTCTGCCACCCTCACAGGAAAGAAGTTCCTCAACATGTTTAGGTGGAACTTCTTATATTCAAGGTTGTGTCCGTTTCCTCTTGTACTGTCCCTGGGCACCACTGAAAAAAGAGTGTCCCCATCCTCCTGACACCCACCTTTAGGTATTTATAGGTGTTGATCATATCCCCCCTCAGCCTTCTCCAGATTAAAAAGCCCCAAGTCCCTCAGCCTTTTCTCCTAAGAGAGATGCTCCAGAGCCCTCATCATCTTTGCAGCCTCTGCTGTCCCCTTTCCAGCAGTTCCCTGGCCTTCTGGAACTGGGGAGCTCAGAACTGGACACAGGAGTTCTTTTGACTCAGTCATTCCTCTTGATGGAGCTACAACTACCTTGCAAATAATTGTAGGGCCAAGTTCTGCTGTGACTGAGATGAAAGTGGGAGAGTTTGCCTGAGGGAAGGCAAAGTGGCCAGTGGCTCCTTCATTCTGTGCTTGGTGTTCAGTGCCCGCAGGTGTGTTTAACAACAAGAGCTTTTGCCTATTTGTAGGAGGAAGGATGATAACCTGGAAGAAGGACAAATAAGTGGGATGGAGCTTGCCTTGGGGATCTGGCAGTGTAGTGAAGGGTGACAGTGGCTGAGATCTTCACACAACTTTTGAAAGTCATTAAAATTACCAAGGAACAGTTGTTTCCTTGGGCTCTGTTTCGTTTTTGGTTGAGTGCAGCCTGACAGAGCTCTGGCTGTTGGGTTCCTGGTCCTGTCCCATCCTGGCACTGCCCCCCCAGCGTGCTGCTGGGGAAGGGCTCTCTGGCATCACCTGGGAGCTCATCCAGGCTGGCTCCCACTGGGGAGAATTGCCTTTTCACTCTGTTCAGGAGTATTTTGGGAAGAGATAGCCTGCTTGGGGTTGGGATTTTTTTGCTTTTCCCCCGTCTCGAAAGTTCAACCTGGAGGAAATCAACGTTGTTTATGGCTTAAACTGTAAAGCTCCTTGTACGCTGTTTGGAATTCCCTCTCGGACACCAGAAGACCACATGATTACTTCTGCAGCTTAACAGAAGTGCTGCATTGCTCTGATCCATCCTCTTTAGCTGGCTGGTTTCCGATGATGTTATTTGAACCTGCTGCTGCAAAATAATTCAAAACTTACTGCTGTTTTGGTTCATTTTGCTTTGATTTGAATACTGCATTCTGGTCAGGTTTGACCTCCAGACGGGATTTAAATGACAGGATTTAGAACTGTTTAGGGGGCCTGCACCAAAGAGTAACTCTTTTATTAGAAAATTAAAACCCTGTGCATTTTAAATTGCATAGTAATTAAAAAAAAAAAAAAGGTAGAAGAAAAAGGGGCACTGCAATGCAGGTATCACACTGGATGTCACAGATTTCCCAGACATGTGATTGTGGGTTATGTTGATGCAAGATGAGGCTAGAAATGAGCTTTAAAAGAGTCTGTGCTTAATGAAACATTACCTTAAAGAACACTAACTGAAATTTTATTTTATGGGACAGAATATCTTGTCTATTTAAACTTAGGCACTAACTCTCAGTGAAAGCTTTGGAGCATTTTCAGAGAAGAATACCTGCACCCGGGTTACAAGATCACTGCTTTGTTGCAGAATCCTTCCTTTATTAGCCCTTCTTTACTGCTAACGTACCTATATAAAGTTACAGGATAGAATTCACATCTTCTTGATAAGGTAAAAGTTGCATCTCTGGCCTGGGTTGTAATTAAAGAGCATCTGTAACCTTTTGCTGGTGTAACGCACCGACTCCTTCCCGTCCTCAGGACGTCCCCTCTCTCATCTCCCCGTCGTTCTGTTGCCTATTAGCCCAGTGAGAGCCGTGTCCAAGCCCAGCTGCTTGCCAGGGTGCCTGGTGTTGGCTAACCCGAGTGTGACTGATGTCTCTGTCCCTTTCTGACCCTTTCTCACGGTCACAGTATAGTATTTCCAGTAGTATCCTTTTGACAGAGAATAGACTTAGCCTACTAAATAAGAGT
Organism: Scolopax bukidnonensis; assembly: GCA_028571045.1. NCBI lineage: Eukaryota > Metazoa > Chordata > Aves > Charadriiformes > Scolopacidae > Scolopax > Scolopax bukidnonensis. The sequence continues at coordinate 1,573,527 of JAOWAV010000002.1, read as the reverse complement.
TGGAAATGAAATGATTCAGTTCCAGCTGTTGTGTTTTTGTCTGAAGAGGGCACGTTGTGCCAGGTGCTTGCATCCTTCAGGACTGTATGAGACAATGCAACAGCTATGAAATCAAATGATTTTTTAATGAGAAGTGATGATAAAATCTGGCAAAGCCATAATGGTGAGTTAATCAGGAAAGTTCTGCATTTCTGTAACAACAGTCTTCTCCGTGGTGTCTTAGTCCAATGCTTTGCAGTAGTGTTCAGAGAAAGGCAGTAATAGTTCTGTAGATAGATACAGCCTTAACTAAAAGAAAGCAAAAAGCAAAGCCTGGCCATCTTTCTCTGGGCCATTCAGAGCTGCTGGTGGAGCAGAGTGCCCTCACAAAGAAATCATTTCTTTGGCAATGAGGGGCCCATTTTGTTGAGCAATGGTGTGATGTTTCAGAGCTGGGTGTATTGCTGGGAGCTCACAAGCACCATCAATTTACCAGTATGTAACTGGGGCAGTGGCAGCAAAGCCTCTAACTCTGGGCTCTGAAAAGAGACCTGGGAGAAGGCAAGCCAGAAAAGAGGCAAAAATACACACTTCTTTTTCCTAATGACTTTGACTGTCAAATCAACAACTGTTGTCAATGAAGAAATGAGAAAGTCCCTTTTGATGCCATACCCATCATTCATATGGAAATTATTTTTTTTTTGCAAACTTGTGTAGGCAACTCTGAGGGAATAGTGGCAGATGAGACAGATAATGTTCTGTCAAACTCCTGTATACGATTGTAGCATTATGCAGTAGTAAAAACTGCAGCTCTAAGCAAGATGTGATCGGACCTTTTTTTGCTATAAACAAGAAAAGGGGAAAAAAATCTGCTGACTTCCTGCTGAATCTCCATGCATTTGAGTTAAAAAGATGATTTTTTTTTTTTTTTATTTCATGAGCTTTCTATAGGTAAAATGATAGAGCATCTTTCTCATGCCAGCTATTTGAGAGCAAATTAAAACTGGTGAGTGCTTTACAGAAGTTGAGAGAAATGGCATACATGTGCTAAGTCATCACCAGGTAATTAATTAACATGTAGCTCAACTGGACGTATATTAGCTGAAGGAGAGTTAGAGCTCTTAGAGTCTTAAAGATTTCGTGGCTGTTTCAGTAAAAGAAATGTTAATGTTTGCATTTCAAATAGTGTTTTTTCAAGAAGCTCCAGAGTTAGTGGGAGTTGGCTTATTGGTAGGAAGCGCTGAGGTCTTTGCTGTGAGTCCCAGTAGTAGGTGGGATGATGCTTTGCAAGAGCAGCACGTTGGATGTTGGGGGGTGTTGGGCTGCAGGGGATGGAAGGGACCATAACCATTTACTGAGTTTTTCTGCTTTCACTGGGCAAGCAAGACAAGTAATTCTTTGCTCTGTAAAGTGTTAAGTATTGAGCTTTCCCTTGCTGATTCTGTGATCTTGGGTGCTTTTAGAAAATCTGGCATAGGTTTGAAGAGTTTCATGCGTATATCTGTGTCTTGTTCGGCTTCCAAAATCCTGCCAAGGCAGGGTGATGGGCATGAGGTTGCAAACATTGCTATTTTCATGGTCTGCCCTGGGAGGTGGATGTTAGAGTTAATTTCACTACTGAAGCTCCGTATGTTATTTTCCTCTTTGGTGCAAAACTGAGAGATGACGTTTTTTTTCTTCTCCTCAGGGCATCTTCTGGGTTGCTCTCTTTGTTGCCCTTTCTCTGTACAACTGAGTGAATGTTCTGCTCTGCCCACATTTGAATTGGCACCTGGAATTATACTCAGGGGCCAGATGAAGTCATTAATATGTGAATTAGAGAGTTCGGATCTTCTTTGAAGTGAAGCTGCAATCACAGCCTGGGTTTTTGGAGCTAACATTTCTTTACTTCCTATGATATTGGCTAACTGATGCTTTATTTATGTGATGCAGCTCCCAGAGCTAGGCAGGAGTCAATGGAAGGGGGAAATGAATGATGCTTTCTTTTCCCTAAACAGAAAAAGGGAAAAGGCTCACTCCAGCAAGGGGAACTTGTACTTGCACCATTTTGTCTGGAGTGCATTTCTATAATAACAGTTTTATATTCTAGTGTTTGGAGCTTGTGTTTCTCTCCCCCCTGCCCTGGAGGTGTGTCAATATGTAGTGTGAATTTATGCACTTAGGAAACCCGTTGCTAACTGTTGAAGTGAAAGCCTGAAAAAGCAGATCACTGAACTGATGTGTGGTGAATGGTGGGAACCCAAATTCAGCAAGGAAGACAGGATCTCTGTGTGCAGGTCTGAGATTTTAGCCCCCCCCCCTCCCCAGGTTTCCCCCTCGGAGATACCCGGGCGCTGAGCACTTAAAAAGAGGCCTGAGCTTGTGGCATAGAGCTGTCCTCCAGGTGGTTGGGTGAGGAGAATTGTCCTCCCACCTGCTTGGATAATACTCAGGCAGGTCAATTCAAAGTGTATGTGTTGGGAAATAATTTTACTAATATGTGTTCTGGGCTTCTGTGTCTATATGGCTGTATATGGGGGGGTTACTGAAAAGAAAGCTCTCTATAGTTCCTCATTTCAGAAGACGTCTCTGTCTTGGCACAAGAGGATGAACACTTGTAAAAGTTGTCAGAAAAATCAAGCTCTTAAATCTTGAAGTTCAGCTCTTACCTTAAACTTGTTAATATAAATAATATCCTAGGTAGTGGTGTGGCTTTCTACCAGTTATAATACTGGGCTTATTTAAAAGGAATCCTGACATGCTCTGGAGCCTGTACCTTCTTACACTTAAGAACTCCAGCCAGATTTTTTTTCAATAATTTAAACCAAAAATGTAGTTTCAAATATTCTGAAGTGGCAATAAAAGCCAAGGCTTTGCTCTGCATTGCTGTCATCATCCTCAAAAGTTAAAAGGTCAAGTGTTTGAAGCAGAGACAAAATGAAGCAACCACTAGGAGAGCTAACAAATTAAACGTAACAAAGCAAACAAATTAAAACCATGACAACTAATGAACGGGTAGATGCAAATCACTGTATTATCACTGCATCGGAACAAGTAGTTTATCTTCTTTAAATATAGTCCCTAAATTTGCATCTGCTTGTAATTTGGTAATTAGCATGCTAAATTAAATGGAATACATTAACTTGTTATTTCTTTATCTTTAAACTGGTATTTTCGTTCTCCTTCTCTTTAAATCGTGTCACACTCCACTCCAGTAGGTTGATGTAAGGGAATCTCTTCATATGGATAGCAGATTTTTGGAGTAGCCTGAAGTTATTACTGAAGCTGAACCGACCTGATCTGTTGGTGGGTATGGGAGGTTTCTTTAATCCCGTAGCTGCCTGGTGCTGTGACACACCAGGGTGGTGTGTGCCCCCCCTGTGCCCAGCAAGGGAGCTGGGCAGGACAGGGCGAGCCGAGGACAGGCGCAGGAGAAGCATCACAGGCTGCTCATGCTGTTCATGATGGAGGATCACGGCTCAGACCTGGGAGCTTTGCTTTCCTAAACTTGTGCGGAAACCAGAACCATGGCAGAAGAACATGGCAGTGGGCATGCTTCAAGGGTGGGTGTCAGGAGGATGGGGCCAGTCTTTTTTCAGTGGTGCCCAGGGCACCAACTTGAATGTAAGAAGTTCCATCTAAACATGAGGAACTTCTTCACTTTGAGGGTGGCAGAGCCCTGGCAGAGGCTGCCCGGGGAGGTGGTGGAGTCTCCTTCTCTGGAGACATTCCAAACCTGCTCTGGGATGGGACCTGCTCTGGCAGGTGGTTGGACTAGATGATCTCCAGAGGTCCCTTCCAACCCCAAAGCATTCTGGGGTTCTGTGCAACTGGAGGATTTGGTACTTTTCTTCTTTCTGCTATGTGAAATGCAGGCTTTCCCTGAGAAAGCCTGATGTTAGAAAACTTGCAATCAGTGTTGAAAGAAACTGTTTGGAGCAGCTTTTGATGTGAATTTAATTTCTCAGTAAATGTCCAAATATTTTTTTATTGTGAGAAAAAAAAAAGAAGATGCTCTTTGTGTATGCTGAAATGACTGTGTTATTCCTGAAAACAGTTTAGAAACAGATTATTTTTTTTATTTGAGCATTAAATTTGTCTGGCCCAGTATCATTTTGGGTGACTGAAATATTTTTCCTTAGCTTTTGTAGACTTACTGCTCGTTTCTCCTTTGCTTAGAGAGGCTGTTGTTGAAGAGCTGTTCAATCACTTGTTTATGGTGATTAAACTGTTGGGTGAGGCTGTGAAGCGCCTCCATTTCTAGATACGTCCTGGTGTGGGTCCACAATGGAGCAATTTGGGAAATGCTAGGTAGGAAGGAAACATTTATTTAGCATTTAGCATTTGAATGTGGGCCTTGCTTGAGCTAAGCCACCGCAACAAATCCATTGCACAAATCCATTCCTGAACCTCACTGAGGTATCTGGCGTTCAGTGCAGATGGGGCTACCTTGGTTTCCTCTTGCTTCACACAGCAAATGGGCCTGAAGGCAAGGACTGTTATCAATCAAGGTTAAAAATAACAACACTCTGGAGTCATCTGTAGGGTTTTAAGGAAGCAATTTGGGTGGTGGAGGCCCTCCTGGGGGTTCCCTCCTATTTTAAGGGAGATTTTGTATAGATTAATTGTGCTAACCACTGTGCTAGAAACCAGAATTGGTAAATAAAGTCAGTGCTTAGGTTCTGAAGGCAATTTCTTCCTGGATTTATGGTACCCGATCAGAGGTCTCCTTACCTTTTCATAAAGGAAGAATAAAAATGTTGATGCAAGTCCATCTGAGTAGTGCATTAGAGCTGAATTAAGAATGGCAAGAAAATTACAATTTCCATTAGTGCCATTAGTAGTAATAATCTGTCTGTGTAAACTTAGCACTCCACCCAATAACTGCAACTGCTTTCAGTCAGCAAGTATTTAAAATAAAAAAAAAAATTTAAAAAATAGTTTCTCTAAAAGGTCTTTAAGAAGCAGCTTTTATACAGAAAACATGAAATTGTAAACAAAGCCAATCCAAGCCAAAAATAACTACAAATAAAGAAACCCAGACCCTTGAATTCTTACAGATTTTTATTTTATATTGAATATTTACCTTGATATTTTAGATGACTGTAAAAGCAGTTCATCTTGCAGCTGCAGCTCTTCAGCGTTCAAAGAGTGAAGCTGAATGTGGGAGGTGTGAGAATAGCCTACAGGAGGAGGTCCTCTCTCAGGCTCCATTTGCGTACAACCAAGTCACCAGCACGTCCTGGATTCAGAGAGGAAAGAAGTTCCTTAATAAACATCCACAAATCAAAACTGTAGAGTTGAAAGCTTCTGTTGTGGTCCAAATTACACAACATCTGTGTCCTCCTCTGAAGATAATAGTGCAGTCAGGTGCTAAGCAGTGCCTCAGGAGTCATACCTCACCCAGCTTCTTGAGGGTGAGGAAAGAGATGGATAAGAAAGTTCTTTTTTTTTTTTTTTTTTGTTTTGATAGGTGAACTCCTCAACAATTAATTTGTCAATTTGTAAAAGGTGTCAATTATCAAAATGCAGTATTATCAATCTTTGCGGGTTTTTTTTACTAATGATATCTCAAAGTACGATGCAGCACGAGAATTTCTTTGATTGTTGCCTTCATTTTCATAGAAAAAGGGAAGAAAAGCATGAACAGCACCAAGCGAAGGGAGTTACCCATCGGGTTAAAGTGACATGAAATCTTGAACATACTGTACTTGGTAACTGGAAATAAAGCTGAAGTAAGAAGGGGAGTGTTAGTCAAGGCATTTCCAGTGCTGGGGGAGCTGACCCTGTATCCTTGTGTTTACCCTCTGTATCAGCTCACGAATAGCTGTGCTTTGCAAACTGGGACTTAACTGGTTTGTCCTGTAAAACCAAATGAGTCACCTGAAAATATTAACCTGATGTATTCTCGTTCCTGAAACCTTGTGCTCTTTTTGTCCCAGGGAGTTACCTTAGTTTAAGATTGGAACTCTCTTTGGGAGTTCTTCATCGTTTGTCTCCCTGTCTGGAAGCAGGAACAAGTGCACTGACAGATGTTTGCCTAAATTTGCTCTTATGGAAGAGATTTGCAAACTCCCTGGGTGCCTTGTCGCGGGCCTGCTCTGGCTTTGTGCACAGGAAGTTTTCCCTGATCCCTGACCTCAATAATCTCTGCTGAAAATGGAGCCTGTTCCTGCCTGGTTTTTTCCCCAGAGACACAGGAATGGCGTGATTTTGTAATAACCCTCCTGTGGCTAAAGACTTAAGTGCCACAATTGCATGTTTTGATTGCTTTTTAAGAACAAACTTGGGTTTTTTAGCTCTTTTCAGTATGCTGTTTAATTTTTACTCTTCTTGTTTTCCTCTGAACTTTTCTAGTTAATCCGTGTCATCTCTTATAATGCAGGGACTGCATTATAAGATTTTTGGACTTTTCTTCCAATTTCCCAAAATAGCTTCAAATTTTGATCTTGTTCTTCGGAGTTATTTTTACCCTTTTCGTCATCATCTTCTGCATATTTTTGTAAGTCTACTCTATAATTTATCTTCTAAATCATTAGTGAAGATATTAAAGAACATAGGACATGTCTCTTCACAAGTGTACTTGAAATGTCCTCCAGGTTGAAAGAGAACACTTTCAAAAGCTGCTCTTATGTCTTTTTACTTAATTGTGAAACTTAGTTTGCTTTTTCCAAAGAAAATGTACGTGGATGCCTTAGTGAAGACATTTCATATTTATGCACTGGTCTATCTACTCTTTCAGAGATGGAAATTAGGTTGGTTTCATGGGATTTGTACTTGACAAATTCATGCCGGCTGTTTGCTGTCCATTTATTATCCCCTTGTGCCTGTAAATTGATTAATAATATGTTCTGGTACCATTCTGGGTAGCAAAGGTGCTAATCTTTAATTCTTTGAGTCCTTTTTCCTCCCATTTTTAAGGTAGTCCTAGATTTGTCCTTTTCTAGTCCTTAGGATCACCCTGAGTCCTCTGTTAGTTTAGGATTTGCTTCTGCTAGTTCCTAAGATCATTAAAAGTAACTTTTACCTAGACTCGCTGATTTGAATAATTTGAAATAAATTTAATATTCTCTAGCAGGTTTTTTTTTCCCCCACTTCTGGGAGTTGAGCTCCTAAATCCTGGTTAACTGGCCTAAATGCCTGGTCACCTCTAGTATTTGCAAAGAACAGCACTGAAAAGGTAGGAGCATGTTGGCCTCGTGTACAGGATTATTTATATTCCCCATTAACTGGTCACGAGGCCTTCCCTTTGGCTCTCCCGCAGTACTTAGGGTACTGTACTACTTGTAATTTATTTTATACTTTAAACTCGTGGGTTTGTGTGTGTGCTGTTCTCTCCAGCCTGCTGTCTCACATTTCCACAGCCCGTCTCTAGTTGATTGTTGATGCAACGAGACTAACCATTGGTTTAATCTTTTGGTGGGGTTTTTTTGGCACATGATTTTCCTATCACATTGATAAACTGATGATTTCAATTAATTCATCCCACAACTGCATGATCGCTAGGTCCAAGACAGCAAGGGAGAAGGAATGGACAATGCTTAGAGGAAGGAAGAATAGATTACCCTGTTTAGTGGCAGCCCCAGCTTGGATTGAACACGACCTTGTTCCTTTTTCTTTTTTTTTCCCTTTTCTTTTTTTTTTGGTCCCTTTTTCCTTTCCCTCAGCTTGTTTCTCATATACCCAGAGTTTTCCAAAGTCTACAGAGTCAAGGTTTTTAACCACTGAAAGCTTTTTAATTGAGGTTAAAAATGCTTCCCCTCCCATACCCTTACAAGGGGATAAGATAATGAGGAGGACAGGGTGGGTCTTGACTGGTGGCAAGGAATCATGGAGTGAAAAAATACCAGGCCACGTGAAACTACTGTTGTCTTTCTTCACAGCCTGCAACTTCTGGAAGATGTTCAGAGAAGTTATCAGTTCACAGCTGATGTACAGCACAGATAGGGTGAATAGTTTGGTGTGGGGGTTTTTTTGGTTCAGTCCTATTCATCTTTTTAATTAAAGTCTTTCCTACTGGGATATGCTTCCTACTTTTTTTGAATATCAAGCATTGAGAAAGGAAAAGATTAGAAGTGTTTTGTAAGTGTGGCTTGGGCTTCAGGAGGATTTTCAGTAGGTAAGGGTAGCCTGAAATGAAAGGGATGCAATTATAGAGGGCTGTGTGCAGTGTTCTGAACGTGCTTGAGGAATGGCTGCTGGGCATCGGTTCCAGATAAAATCTCTTGATTTTTATCTCTTGAGTGAATAAAAACTAACGCGAGTCAATAGTCAAGCCGGTGCCACAACCAACTGTCAGCAAAAAAACATTAGGGATCTGGAAAATCTGTAAGAATGGGGTGTGTATGTCAATGAGAGGAAAAAAGGTGAGAAGTTCAATAATGGTCCTGGGAGGTAGAGCTCTGTCTTGTTTTGGCAAGAAAAGAAATAGTTGGGGGAGGAGTAGGTGCTCAGTTATAACATAGGGGCAAGAAAAAGGTTCTAAGAGTAGGCAGTGTTAGGCACGGAAATAAATGGTCACAAGTGTGAGATCTCCTCTCTAACTGTTTCCAAACAGTATGTTGGACAAATATTTGTCAGGAGTGGTTTTTTGGATACAACTTACCCTACTTTTAAAATGCAAGAAGTAAATACATGAAGGCATCTCCTAGCTCTCCAGTTCTGTTTTTATTCTATTGCTGTTAATTTCCCCTTTATATTTTGGCAAACCTCTGTTGATTTTGAATAACTTTTGCTTTTTATTTTCAAATAACTTTTAGAATTCTATTAATTCCTTCTTAGTTAAAACGAGACATGATCTATTGGGTCTCTTGGTAACTTTGCAGCCCGTTGTGGGGCAGAGCTGTCCCCGTTCTGCTTTCAGACTCAGTGCATTGGCCTGAGCCTTTTATATTGCTTTTTAAAAGCTATTTAAAGCTGTAATTACTGTTGTGTCCTGCCTAGATGAAAATTCTGTTGCGCTTTCATGGTACAAACAAGCCTGCCTTCTGCGTGACACCTGGCAGCACATGTTGCTGCCTGTGCTTTCTAAATAAGCTGTCTGCCTATGATACTGTTGTGCATCTTTGTCCTGTTGTTCTTATTTCTTGGCAGTATTGTCATTTGCATAATAAAGTCACAGGTGATACAGAGGTGTTGATTTCTTTTTTGTTGTTTGGTTTGTTGTTTTTTTTTTTTTCCCCCTTTTCCTCATATTCTCAGGTTCCATTCTTTTGGCTACTTTGTCTTTCATTCACCAGTCGGCTTTCACTGGAGGTGTAGAATCCTAACAAGTAAAATAAATCTAGTCAATCTGTTCTTATGCATCTTACTACGTAAGGAAAACAAAAGTAAATATTAAATTTCTGGAGCAACGTATAATACGGGTAAAATTGCAAGGAATAAAGGGAAAAGAATGTGCAGAAATGAGCGTGGCAAGCTGGTGTCAGGATAATTTGTAACGAGAAACATAACTGCTTCCTGAATGTATTTATTATTTGGCAATTGCTGAAGCAGGAATTAAATACACTGGGATGTTCTCTTAGTGCATCCTGATTCTGTGAACAAAAGTGTTTTACGCTCTTGAGAGTGCGTTATCCAGAGTTAATTGAAGAAAGAAAGGACAGTCAGAGGTTTTGTGAGTCAAAAGCTGCGTAATGAACTTAAATTGCAGCTCTTAAGAATTTCATTTGTACTGGACATGTTTCACCTGCATAACAATCTTTGTTTTTCTCAATCAGTGCGGTCTAGAGAGCAGGAGCAGTAAATTCTAATATCTGCAAAGAGGTAGTGATTTATTAGAAAATACATTCTTCAAGAGAACATACTAATATAAGAAAATGGAACATCCTCGTGTTTCGATGGAACCTAAGAAGCCCTGGGGAGCTGCCTTTGTGAGTCACTGGGGGGGTGCATTTTGGAACCTGTTTGCTAAGCTGATACCTTGCCTACCAAAAGGAAGGTGCTGGGAGTATGTTTGGTCCCTTTTCCAAGTCATTTTTCCACCTTCAGGGGGGCCGGTGGGCTCTCCTTGTTATTTGGAGATAGGGGTGTTTAAAGCTGTTGCTGCTTATTGTTATTATTTTTTATTGTTGAGTAGGAAGTGTAAGTCACAGTGGTAACCTTTATGGACCTTTTTCATAAATTTTTATATGAAGGGTTGCACAAACCAATAAGACTGTAGTATAAAATGCTCCGGGAAGCTCAGCAAGTTTTATTGTTGTGGGTTTTTTAGGTTTTTTGTTTGTTTGTTTTAAATAAAACGCGGTGTGTGTACGTACATAGTGAAGCATGAGGAAGGGGGAAAACAAAGGAACTGCAAAAAGCATTGTGATGTTTTCTGCCATTTCTCCTGAGGTGTATGGAAAAGACCTATGCTGAAGAAACTAAGATTATTTTTGTTCCCTTCTGTTTTCTTTTTTTTTTCCCTTCATTCTGAATATTTTGAGGATTTTCTTGCTGGGTGAGGAACAGGAGACATTTGACTCAAAAGAGAGCGAGCCATTCTTAGCTTTAGCATTTAATAACACTTTCTGTCTGCTTGTTCTGTAACTTCCAATAGTTACTATTTCTTTTCACCCTCTGCAGCAAAGGGCTGTTCATGAGAAGACAATTCGATGAATTCCTTTAAGGTGAAAGCTCCTCTGACTCCCAGAATCTGTTGCTATTTTCTGTGCAGCCCAGTGTTTCCCAGCTATGATTCAGTGTCTTTAAGTAACAAGTTTTCTATTTGTTTAAATAAATACAGATCTTTGTTAAATATATTTTGCATGTAGTCCCCAGTTCAGGGAATGGGTAATTTTTCTATGAAGAGTCATTTCTGGATGCTCCTTCCTTTGTGGGTTGGGCATGTTGGGAGGCTGTAGCAGACTGAAGGCAGCCCCTGAAAGAAACACTTTCTCCTTCTGCAGCAGGAGTTTGTCTTCCATTTAAGAGCTGAAAAAGGAGATAATTGGTCTTGGCTGGAGAGGGGAAGCCTGACTAGGGCTCGCTGTTGCTGTGCTGATGTGCTGAGTATTCTACTAACTCGTGCAAATACTTTTAACTTGCAGTTTTCTCTTGAATCCTCCGTTCCATGTCGTAGGTTATTTGACATGTAAATTTGGACAATACAACTTTAGAAAAATCTTCAGTTGAGCGTTCAGGTAATTGCTGAGGCATAAAAGTCTGATTTAATTTTGTCAAACTTCTGATAAGTTTTATTTATATCTGTAGTGGATGTAACTTGACAGTGAATAATGTAGATTCATTGGGATCTGAACCCAGAAAAAGGTAATATTTTTAGGGTAGCAAAATGCAACATTCAAATATACACTTTAAGATTATAGACTCAATTTCACATAACTATATGGCATATGTCTCGAGCTTCAACAAGACTGATGCTCACTTGGTTCATAACAAAATTGATGTAATAAGATGGTTTCTGTCCAATTTCCTTTCCCTGTGGTATTTCTGTTTTCCTCTCCTCATGCATTTCTAGTTTAGTTCATCTGTGGAAATAAGGTTTATGTGATCATACAGCCCCTTGTGTGTACTTATCTGTTTTCATTTCTCTCCCTTGCACTAACAGCTTTTGAACACCTTGAACGGTTCCAACCATAATTGACAAAAAAGTAGAAATTTAAAAAATTGATTTACTGAGTTTTATGAGAAAAAGGCATCTGGGCAAAGGATGATGCTGTTAGAGTCCCAGCTGATTTTAATGGTCAGTCCTTGACTCTTTTTCACTCTCACACATGCAGCTGGTTTAGTGTCCCATAACTGATTGTCAATTTTTATGTGGAATGCTCTATGAAAAATATTTTTCTTAGTGTGAGTATCATTTTCTTGATTTGCCACGTCCTGAAACCCTGCACTGTTAGGATGATAAGTTTCTGATCTCTACCGGCAATAGTAACATTTTAATTTATTAGGTTATACCTTCCAGGTGCTGTTGGGTGGCAGACACTAATTTAATGTGCTTTTTTTTTTTTCAGTATGATCTCTTTAGAAAGGGAAAATTGGTGCCTCTTTGCAGAAAGCAGAGTATCAGGCCAGAGATACACTGGGGTGAACACAGAAGTGCTTGGGCTCTGGACAGAGGACTGTTCCTGGTTAGCTCTTTAAAAGGTGCTTTCATGGTCTGCAACTGTCCTCATTTAAAAAATAAAAGATCATCTCTTCACCTTTTTGTCTTCTTATGAGTTATTTCCTCTTGATGATGTCCTTAAAGCTTCACAGAGGGTGGGAAAAGATTAGTCTTTTTCTCATCCTTTCTTTTTAAGACTACTGCTTGTATATAGAAGTGTCATTCGTGGGTAGGGTGAAGTTGCTTTCTCAGTCTGTTCCGAGTGGAGTTACATACCCCCCCCGGACAGGGGAAAGGGGAAAAAAGGCAAAAGAACAGTCCTTAACTCATGTGCTGTGGTGCCTCTGCCGGTTCACAGAGAGAGAGGGGGGGTCTCCCATTTTTGAATGGTTCAAACTCTCCGTATGTGTGTGACCCAGAAGGAACCCTGCTGAAATGCAGAGTCAGGTTAAACGAACGATTTTCTGTAGCCAGAGGTATCTGACTGGGAATCAATTTGATGACCTCGAGGTTGATGCTCTTCCTTCAGTAACCGGTGAAGAGGGGGAGAAGAAAGGCCCCTCAGTCAGAGGGGTCTCTGCTGTGTCAGAACCACGATCTGAACTGTGCCTTTACATCCCATCAGTCTTTGCTTGCTATGTTGCTAGTTATCTTTGCTCATAAGTACAAACATTGAAATATAAAAATTTATGCTATCTCAGTATTTATTGAGATCTCTACTTGGAGATCTCAAGCTTAATTACCTTAGCACTGGATTGCAGATCTCTCTCCCTGCCTTGGTTTCGTGCTGCAAGAACTGTTCTTCACTGGGGAAGAAACAGGCTCAAAACACGTGCCTAATCTTATGGATCCTGAAGGTGAGGTTAACAAGTGTAATTTATTCTTTTGGCCAGTGTAAGTTCTGTATTTTAACTCTATGTTAAACCAAGGAGGTTCATATAAATATTTCCATGGGACATCAAGTTAATTCCAACTTCACAGTTCATAAATGTGCAGCCATGGAGGTCTTGACTGCCTCTGTACCTGTGCCCACAGTGATTGCCTCCAGGAGCTGGTGGTGTGCTTCTTCCTAACTGCTTGCCCGTGGCCCAGGAAGGGGGATTTTTTGATTGCAATGAGGGAGATGGGCTTTTAATCTCCACCATTATCATAACAGGCATTCCCTGAGCACATTCGGGAAGGCTCCTGCCTTGTCAAAGCGTCGTGTCTCTTCAAGCGTTGATGGTTTCAATGGCAATAAAGTACATCTCGGATTTTTATGATCTGTTAGACATCTGTTAGTCTACAAAATTTTGATTGCTGGGTGTTCGGTTTTAGCCATTTTTATTGGCAAAAATCTTTTTCACACCTTTGCACAGAGGAATTAATGCTACATAGTTTTCATCATTAGATGTCTGGTCTTATTGGATGATTTTGCTTTTTATGCTGAATGCATCCTGATGAAAATTTCCTTTTACTGAATCTGTGGATGTTGCAACAAAGATAAGAAAAATTGTTTTAGCATATCTGAAAAGTGACGATATTTTCTTGTAATGATAAGTGACAAAAAAAATCATGTTGGATCATTTTTATAGGAATTTTAAGTCAGAAAGGACTTCAGAGAGCAGCATGTAGTGAATGACAGGTCTTCTGAAGCAGCCTTTAGCTTTTTATTTGAGGAATCACTCAAGCCACTTAGAGTCACACTTTTCTAGAGTAAATAATACATTTTTTTTCTGAATTGAACAATGGGGTAGTTTTACTGCAAATTTAGATGTTATTGCTCCGTCCTCTTCTATTGCTTGCTCCTAGTATTGATAAAATTAAGAGCTTATGGTGGTTTGGGGTTTTTCTTGGTGGTGTTCTTTTTTTTTTTTCATGTGTGGTGCTTTTTGTTGTTGTTTGTTTGATTTTTGGTTGATTTCCTTTGATCTGGTGAGCCTTCTTGGAGCGTGTTGTTGAAGAACCATGTTTAGGTGATGGCTCATCTGCTGTTGTTGCCTGTTCTCGCTGACATTGATGCAGAGTTCTGCTGTGGACAAAGCCCAGGGCTAAATTTCTCAGCGCTGCTTCTCTTGAGTGACCTGCCAGTCAAAGCAAACAGCACATTTCTTTGTCTTCTATTGTTGCTGCCTGCTGTCCTGTGGCATTGCATATCACAACCCGTTGTTTCCCACCAGTGGAGTCCTTGAGAATTCCTTTTAGTCTGTTTGCAGAAAGGGAGACAAGTTCAATATTTTCATGCTGGGTGCGGGGTTTCAGATTTTTCAGCAGTGTCTGGAGTTCCTGCCCAGGAGGAATTTTTCCCCCAGGTGACAATGAGTAACTGTCAGCAGTGCTGGCTGTTAGTGCTGGCATGCAGAAACCAATCTTGGTAGCTGCTGCAATTTATTCCCACTGTTGTGTGTGGGAGCCAGGTCATTTAGACCTGACACAATTTAAGATGGTTCTTCAAATGTTGTCTATACCTTCACAAGTGAAGGCTGTCTTGAAGCTATGTTTCAGATGTTCAGATGTTAGGAAAAGCTCTATTTCATCGGTGTGATGGGGGATAACTGCTCCCCAAACGCGGTGTGAAACCCAACGGTGTGTCCAGGGAGTTTGTTCCAAGACCTCAGAGTCAATCCAAACCCATGAATATAAACCAAATAAACATTATAGTTGAAGGGAAGGAGATACCTTGTTATTAATAAATTCAAAAGAACCTTCAATGGCAGTAGTTAGGTTTCCAATGAAGACGTTCTGCAGCATGGATCTTACCTTCTCCACTGAAAGAAAGATGTGTAACAGCAAAGAAAGAAAAGAAATAGCAGACAGACAGTTTCAAAATTTGGAGTTCTTTAGGATTATTTTGCTGTATTTGGTCAATTGGCATGTCAAAGACACCCATCTTTCTGCCTAAGGGACTTCTTTTTTTTTTTTTTTTTTTTTTTTTCTCAGAAGTGCTTTCCAGTAGGTCCACTCCTAACCTATGCTGGTGCCTGGGGTTCTTCCTCCCCAGGTGCAGGACTCTACACTTGCCCTTGTTGAACCTCATGAGGTTCTTCTCTGCCCAGTTCTCCAGCCTGTTCTGATCACGATGGATGTCAGCACAGCCCTCTGGAGTGTCAGCCACTCCTCCCAGTTTGGTATCATCAGAGAACTTGCTGAGGATACTGGTTTGGTTGATCAGAGGCAGGACCAAGCAGAAGTTAGGATACAGGCAGGGTACATCCTTTTCCTATTCTTCCTAGGAGAAGGAAGAGAAAGAACACTTTGTGTCACTGCAAGTTGATGGAAAATTTGACTTGTTCCTAGGCAAAGCCTGCGTGGGGCAGAGGAGATTTGGGGGTTTTTTTTGTTCCTGTTTGACAGCAAAAAGATGCAGCGAGTAGGGGCAGCTCGTACCTGGAGCTCTAAGGCCACCTCTCTGTCACCCACCCAGCGTGGGCTCTGCGTGAATGGAAAAAACAAAAGGTTCTGTGTAAACGTAAAAAGCTCCATGCTTTCTTTCTCGCCCCCCTGGGATGATGCTTGGCCAGGGTGGTGTTTGGGGCTGCACCGACCGTATCTGAAAATAGCCTCGTCTTGGGGCTGAAATGCCTCTGTCTGTCCTACCTGTTACTCCTGTCTGTGAGTCCTTGCTCTGTCCGACTCCATCGACCAAACCCCGATGAATTACTCATGCTGCTTATGTTCTAACATAAATAAATAGAGAAGAATATAAATAAGCAAAGAAGAATCTAATTACCAGCTAATTCACAGGAAGGCTGTGTTTCAGACTGTGAAAATTGCCCTCGGCAAAGGGTAACTGTGATTATTTCACATATTCCAGCAGCAGCAAGAAACTCGCCGTTAACTTCTGAAAAGTAGGCGGCCGTGATGGAGGGGGAATCGCTGCTGAAAGGTTTTTTTATCTCAAGCCTCGTAGCTGCTCACTGACAAGGATTTGTCTGTGGAGGAGATCTGTGAGACGCTCCTTGGTCTGTCTGGAAGTAGTATCTTAGGAACAAAGTCAGGCTTTGGGCTTAAGCTCCATGTTTGGGGAGGTGGATGTTGTTGGTTGGCAGAATAATGCTTCTAGAGAGGCAGCTGCTTTAATCCTCCCATGGTAAATGTACCTCTCCTCGCTGTGAACGTGATGACCAGTTATTTCTCTCAAAGTTCACCTGATCAGGGACCTTAGTCCTCTTTTCCTGAATCCCTTCAAGACTCTAGAGCAGGAAAAGGATGAAGTGGACACACAGGGTGTTTTTGTCGGTGAACTGAACAGAACTGAGCCCGTTTGGTTGTCCAGCTCTTTGCACTTGTATCTAGTCTGGCTGAAGATCAGTGTCCCTTCTTGTGGATACTTTCCAGGCAGCTGATGCAGGAGTTCCTCTTCCAGAATGATGCAGGAGTTCCTCTTCCAGAATGATGCAGGAGTTCCTCTTCCAGAATGATGCAGGAGTTCCTCTTCCAGATGCTTTGTGAGCCTTTTCTATGAAAAGCCCCAGCGTCTTCCAGCAAAACCAAGTTTGCATTTATTTTCTGCATCAGAAATACTCACATGAGACCTTCAGGGCTTACCCTGGGTAATTTAATGAGTGGCTCAAATTCTTCCTGATACCTAATGAAAAAAAGGGATATTTATTAACCATTGGGTGTCTCAGCCACTGCAGTTCTTATGCCTTACGAAAGGATTGCACGGAGCTTACAGGCATGGCCTTGGTGAACACAGTACCCATGTGATTCTGTCCTGTGCTTTGCTGGATGCATAATGACTTCAACATGCTGAAGAATAAAACTGTAAATGTTTATTCTGCCTCTGGGGGAAAATACTCTGATCCCGTAAAATTTTTGCCCTGCTGACCTTCTGTAAAAAACTTTTTGTTAGTAGAGCACTTTAGATCATCTCTTTTTTCGTTCTACTTAATTTTTTTATGTATTCTGTTGCTCTCTGATCTTTGTACATTGATTCTCCCTGTACAGGTGGAATGTTCTGTTCCTATTGTTCCAAGAGCGATTTTAACTTTTTTTTTTTTTTCTATCAAGCTGATGGAAAAGATTAGAAGAGTGATTTTGAAAATTTGCCGTCTTGGTATGAAGAATTAATTTTAATGTCACGGTGCATTTTGCTAACAGTGAAAATGTGCCTTGAATAATGCAGATGATCCTCTGCATTTTTGTTCATGTCAGATATGGGAGTAGCTGCATAAGCACTGAAAAGTGCTCAGACACCCTCAGCCTGGAACAAAATAAAAATCTTGGCATTGAAATTGAACTTTAAAGTTCACCATAGCTGTGAGGCTGCTTTCTTGTATTCTTAGACATTTGAACAGGAATAATGGATTTTAATAACTCTGTTAACATTGGATTATGAATGTAAATATTTGGATGAGGAAGAATATGTATGTATTTCTGCAATGTGGCAGTGAAATTTCTCCGAACTGCCAGAAATAGGGCCCTCTCAAATGGTGGGTCATATTCTTCAATATAAATGGGATTAAACCATTAAACAAAACAGTTTCTTTACTTAACTTCAGCTTTTGTTTCTGGCTGCTTTTTTCTTTTGATCACCTTCTAAAGCCTGTCTCTTCCATTTGCTGCTTCCTCAGTTTTGTAAAGGGAATATTTCTCCAGCTCTCAACTGCTTTCTGCAATATTAGCTGCTTTAATACTTTTCCTTAGGAAAAGGAAGAAACATAATTATCTGTTAATACACTAATACATTTGTGTAATAAGGCTAAAGGCTGTAGCCACTTAATTAGTATTAGTGGTATTAGTGGTATTAGACTTAAGAACAGACTGACATGCACATATGTAATAATAATAAATCCAGGGTGTTATCAGCTTGGACTCTGAAGTGGTGGTATTTCCATATGAAGGTGAGATCATTCCAAGGGTGGAGAACCTGCTCTGTGGATCAATGTTGTAAAAAGATAATGGAATAGGTGCAGGAATGAGCGCAGGAATGATTTGAGGAAGGTTGATTTGCAGCAAGAGAAAAATGTTTTGTCCATTTAATTCAAAGAAAAAAAAGACATGAACTGTTTTAATGCAACTTCCGCCTGCCTAAGTACTTAAATACTTAAGGACTCTTCAGTCTTGCAGATGAAGGCATAAGAAGGCCTCTTAAATCAGGTCTGTAGCTACAGAAAACTCAGATTGCAAATAAAGCCTGAATTTTTAACAGTTACAGTTTAAATAATATGTAACAGTTTAAATAATAGCTGATGTGCTAATTTCTCCACTAATGGAAATCTCATTAAGACATTGACTGTCTCCCTCTTTCCCCCTCCCAGGGGACAATAGGAGGAAAATCTGTCCCCTATGCTACCAAGAAGTTAATCCACGATGGTCATAATGAGAACTTCTGCTTTAACCATGCATACAGCTATCTTTACGAGAAATATAAAACAAGAAAAGGGAAAAAAAAATAATTCACTCCATTCGTCAGTAGTGAATGAGTAGAATGAGGAGCAGCAGAAATTTCCCAATGTTACATCTTCGTTATTAGGATTCTCTTCAAACTGATTGTGTAGATCTTGGGTCCTTTCTACCAAGTGCTCTATCAAGGTGTTAAATTTTTATATGTAATTTGAACAACAACAGAATATGCTGTGTTTCTGTATTTGTGAGAGAGAAGTACCAAGTAGAAAGGTTCATTTTGTACGAGATGAAACACGCTTCTACCCTGGCATGATGAAGAAAGATAGGCAGTAATGTGGCCAGGTCATATTAATTCCTTTATTAGTGACCAGGTTACACTCAAGCCAGCGTGGTCTTAGCCATGAACCTTCCTGAGCAGGAAAGGGTAACATTCATAGTGTGTGAGCCAATTAAACTATTTCTGGACAATAAACCATCAAGTTGCTCAAAACATGACAGAACGTTTGTAGAATAAGCATATGAACAGAAAATGTGTATGTATGAGTTAAAAAGCCTGTTCCAACAAAATACTGTAACTGCCAAAAGATTTGAGAGTACACTGAGTTTCAGCTGCCATTTGTATGTTAGTTTTCATCCTCCTGAATTTCATGGTGGTTCTTCATCTCTGTTATCCTGAATAACCTGACGGCATTCCAGGGTCCATTCAACACCCTCCTTCCCTGGGAGAAGTGTCTCCTGTTCTTTTTTCCCCTCTCTCTCCATAGCAGGTGAGAACAGGCTTTGTAACATGTGGGATGAACAGATTAAAAACTGCAGAGAACTGATTGGGAAAACTGAGAAAAAAGGTATCATAGGCCTGCTTGATGTGGTAACATGTTGGATGGGCCCTCGAGAGGGATGCTTGCTTCTCAGAGAAGTGATTGCCAGTTTTTAAGGGAACGTTTGCACTAATAATGAATTTCTGATCCGCAAACACAGAGATGTGAATTATGTGGATTTTGTAGTCATTTCCCCTTCATCAAAGGCGTTTCAACCAAGGAGTCAAGTGGGAAAGTGCAAGGGAAAGAAATGGTACAATTAGCAGTTAATTTAAAGTAACTAAAGTGTATTAGGCCCAGTCAAATGAACTGTTTTATTTTTGTTACTTGTTGTTTGTAATTTCCTAAGTATGAGTCATTTAAAAGCCAATCTGACTTGGTACAGTGCGTGCTGTTTTATAGTGTTTTCTCCTTGCCAGCATGAGTGTTTCCTTGTTAATGCTTCACATCTGTTCTTTGTAATTTAGTGATTATGTGCAGGCCTCTGTGTCCTCCTTGTTTATTTGAAAAGGACAACGGGAAGCTTCATTTACGTGAGATTAAATCGATGTCTGTGATTTATTAAAGTTTGGGGCGTCTTGGACCGCTGCTTCGCTGGTCTGTGTAAATGGATATTTTTAGCAGAAGATGAAAATATGGATGGTTGGAGAAAATCAGTAATCTAAAGTTACAATCAGCTGGTTTAGAATTGAGTTGGCAAATTTATGCCAGAGATTTATATTGCTTTCTTATCAGTCACGCTCAGGCTCCTCGTAAGCATCTATGATGTGTTTTTGTTTTAGCAAGTATTCAGAGAGCAAGTTTTCATTCTGTGGGGATCCATTTTCATGCAGGCACAGGGTACTCATGTCCAAACAAGAATATTTGCTGTTACATAGAAATCTTACTTATATCTTGATGGTTTTGGTCATTCAGATATTCGTATGGAAAGTGGCAACATCACGTGATTTAGGTGAGTGATTGCATATAATAATATGTGACGTGAAACCACAAATGACCAGAATGAACTCTGTTCAGATGTGAAAAAAAATTACTTATCTACTTTGTAAATGCTTTAATACTTTCTCTGACACTGAGGTGCTCAAATACACAAAAGGGCAAACATAATCTGATAACTTAATAATTACAAATGGTTTGACTAGAGCACATAATAAGCTTTCAGGTGTTACAGAGGAAGGTTTGTTATTTATAGTAGAGTAGAACCAAGAAAAATAAATCTAGTTGTGGAGATGATATTTTGCAATTGAGATACTACACAAGAGTGGAGTCTGATCTCTGGCAGAGTTTTCTGTATAACCTTCAGCAAATTAATTAGACCTCTAGTCTTGGTTGAGCCTAGAATTTAGATGCTGGGCTTTGAGAGCCAGGTATCCTGAAAGGGAGGAACCTACATCCCCGGATCGTCTGTCTCTGTTCCACGGGTACTCAGTATTTATTCTTTTTCACGTGGTTGTGCATTTAGATCTGTGTACCATCCTCTTGGCACTGTCTTGGGTGAAGATGTTCTGACCCAGCAATTAGTGACGTGAACAGGGGATGATTTTGATTGACAAAAAGGGTGAGGGGATATGCCAGTTCAGAAAGAATTTACACTGTGTTTGGGTGAAGATTGGAGTGAGGCTGGGGATTGTTTTGGAAGCAGAACCCGGGTAGGGTGGTTGCCAGAGATTAAAAAGCAGGGCTCAGGCTCGCAGGAGTCAGAGGGCATCAGTCTGGAGCACTGCTGTGTCCAGAGGGCACCTGAGTGGATCCTCCTGCCCTGGGTGGTGGTGAAAATCACCAGTAGAGTCACAAACCAGTTCTCTAGTTAATGGTCTCTGTGGTGGTTGAAGCTCACCAAGGAAAGCTGCAAAACTTTTTTTTTTTTTTTTTTTTCCTCATGACATTGGGAGTGTTTCCGTACCCACGTGGCCTACTGAATGCTGGAGTTGCCTCACAACCATCTTAAGCTCAAGATGGAGGGGTCTGCTCCTGGATGCTGCTTGATTTTTGTGCTTTTCCATCATTTTTCCCTTGAAAAGCAGATGCCCGTATGGCAGTATGCGTTTAGAATAAGCATGTAATAAAAGTTCCTCGGAAAATTATCGCAGCCTCCACACACTCAGGCAGTTGGGGAGCCAGGATCTTCAAGCAAAGTTTCCTGGCCTAATTCTAGGAAAACCCACTGCCTCTTGGTTGCTTTGAACTGTTGTCAGATGCCCCTCGAGCTCTGATCCCAAGAGGGCCATTGAGCACCAGGTTGGGCTTTCACCCTTTCCCCATCCCACTCTGGATTTGCTAGACTTGTCTGAGTCCTCTCTTTCCTGACTGAAAGACCTTCCTGCCCTTCCTTGAACCCTTTCTGAGTCCTTTTTGAGGTGGGGGAATCAGAAATAGGTACAAGAAGGATGCACTGCCAGTTTTATGCAGAACCACTTTTTTTTTCTGTTGTATTCTGTTCTTCCTCTAATTATTTCAATTTTTATTTGACTGACAAGGAGTCTGAGCTAATATTGTCTTTGAACTATTAGTTGCACCCCACGTTATTGCTCCTGCATATTAATATTCAGCACAGTGTCCATCATTTTGTATGTAAAGCCAGGATTATTTTTTTTTCACGAGGTACATCGCCCTATGTTTATTCCTGTTGCATTCCATCTATCATTTTGATTGCTCAGTCACTAAAACATGGAAGGTCCATCTGCAGATCTTTGCAGGTGGTCCTCATGTTTACTGTCTTAAATACCTTTAGTATCATCCACAGAATGTCACCTTCCTGGTCACTCTTCTCCCAGATTAATTGTGTTCAGCAGAACAGCACAGCTGTAGCGTGGCTGTCTGCAAACCCCCGGGGAGCTGACTCCCCTGGGAAGACTTTGACCATTTCATCCTACCTTCTGTTTCCTATCTTTATAACCAATTCTTTATCCATGCAAAGACTCTGGCCTCTCTCCAATATTTTTTTCAGTTTCCATAAATGGAGGCATAATTGCAGAGAGACTCAGAGAGTTGCTGAAAACTATCTGTCTCCAAAGGAAACAGTTTTTATATTACTGATGTAAGATACATTTTTATTTAGTGATTGTGTCTTCCTTTAAAATGTCCACTATGCTAGAGAGAGGTAATAGCTTCTGGTTTATTGTATTTTTAAACTCTAATAAGCCTTGATTTTGTCATGTATTTAGGTTTAATGATTACAATAAAAAGGTCTTGTAAAATTATTTTTTTCTTTAATGTACTTTTCCATTCATAGACATCCATTTGACATCCCATGTAGCCATTTCCATTTGACATCCTCCACCTTTATATACAGTAGTCTCATGTGAAAGAGATTAATTTTTCTTATCCAGCTTGTCTCATTAGATATACAGTGCACATACTGTTTCTATTCATGATCTTTAATTTTTTTTTTACCTAAACTGACATTTAGATACAAAGAATAAATTTACTTGGCTATTCCTCAATATCCTGTGAGAGCTACCTCAAGGATCATATTTGAAGTACTGACATTTTCAGCAACAATAGCTGTATTGTAAACCCACCGGATATGTTGACAAAATCAAATTTTGTTACTCAAATATGTATAAAAATTATTTGTAATAAAAGCAGGGGGAGGGAGGGGTATTAGCAAAGTACTGTCAATCCCACCCACTCAGAAACTATATGAAATCTGGCATTTCTCTGCTGAATTGATTTAGTCATAGCTAAAGCTGGAGAAACGCCAGAAAATTATTTGAAATCTCTTTTTGAATCTGAAATGTGGAGGCACCAGGCAGAGGATTCCCTGAAGACAGTGAGCGGAAGAGCTGTCTGTGTAGCAGACGGAGAAATCATCATTCTTAGTGCTGGTGTATTTTTAGACTCTCTCAACCTGGTGAATAGACTCAATCTAGAATACATTCAGTGCTGGTACAACCAGAACTATTGAGAAACTCTAGGTTTCCACCCATGATTAAGGGTGATCTCAATAAACTTTATTTTTATTATTGCTTTCAAAACTGTTTTATCAGTAGAATTCAAGTTAAATATCATCTAGAGGTAAAAGATCTGTTTGCCTGCACCCAGTTGACGGTACGAAGTTCTGTAGCTGACTAAAGACAAGTATTGTCAAAAAGGTAGATGATAAACCTGGTGTTTGGGCCAGTAGAAAGGTTTGGTTCTTTAAACAGCTTCCACCTGTGCTGTTCCTCTGAATAAAAAGTAGAGAAGTCACAGAACTGTCAGATTAAAGAGAAGAACCTTGTAAAGAGATGTAACATCCCCAGGTTTCCCTGCTCAGCATCGGCTCTGGTTACCAGCCCTCCCTGGCTCGGCTGGGAAATGGGAGATTAGAGAACCCGTGGTCTCTTGGAATAACCTTGGAAAGATACTTAATCTTTAATATTTGTTCACTTGTTAGCACTGACAGCTAAACTTTGAACTTCACATTTTGCACAAAGTGCTGAGGGGTAGGGGTGGTGTTACCTATAGGAAATTCTAATATTTATTTTGATTTATTGCAACTGGGGTGAAAAACTTTGATGTCAAAAGGTGCTACAGACCTTTATGCACGCTTGCAAGAGAGTAAATATTTTGGGTTTGCTTTTGTTTTGAAATGTGATTTTATCTTTTTTTTTTTTTTTAATCTTGGCTCTAGTTTAAGCTCTTTTTCTGAACTGAATTAGATGTAGAAAACATATTAACTGTTTTAAGGTTTGAATTCAAGTAGAATACAATAAAAATGGAGTCCAACTTCTGGATTTCCATAGAAACTGTAACTGACATAACTTTTGTGTTTTGTGTTATACATGGAACACAAAATCTGTCAGGCAGTGCATTTAATGAGGAAAGAAGGGAAAATACTGAATATACTTGTGCATCTCATGATGTTCTTGAAAACCTATTTTTTACTTGTCTTGCTGTTTTTCAGGTGTCCAGGTAGGATGACAAAACAGGCGTGTATATATTTATGTATATAAACCGTCCTGTGTGTGCCCTTTTGAAACACTGTAATTCCCCAAAATTGCTGTTTGGGAAGCAGAAAAATCTGTGGGACATGGAATGTGCGGTTCTCAGAGGGCGATGGTGCTGAGTGGCAGGAGGAGAAGCCAACTGGTTATGCCATTTTGGACATGAACGTGGCTTCACTGCTCTTGATTTGAGTCTGTCTGTGAAATGGGTGTATGGCTCAGCCGACCTACCCGGCAGTGTCTCAGAGCGTGTCCTGCAGGGCATTTCAGGATGCTTCACAGAAATGGCTGTAATTTTAAAATATGAAACAGGTGATGTACAATGGACTTAGATTAAAATATAAGTAGATAATTCAGATGTAGAATCTGTTGAAGACCAGTTGCACCTGAAAATTGTTTCCTGCTGCTCTAAATAACTTATTAGGCTAACCAGAGTTGGTTATGTTTAAACTGTACCCTAATAGTCGCAAGCAAAACTGCTGTCATTAAACATTTAAAGACCATGAAGACCTCAATAAGTTTATAGAATAAATATTATCTACTCTATCTGAATCACCGGTCTGTGACAGGTCACTTCGAGCAGACACGAGGCATTTAACTCTTTAACTGTCACACAAAGAGAAACAGCAGCAGGACTGCAGATCCTGAGAAAAGTGGGCTGTAGAAAGCTTTCTTCTTTGCTCTAACACTTCTAAACACATCAACTCGTGGCATTGTCTGATTTAATACCTGCCTCAAGGTGGGATAGAAACACAGTATGTTTTTAATACTGCTATGGATTTTATATTTCAATACAGCATATTTTTATGTGTGTTGGTGTCAGAGGAAGAGATTAACAGAAAGAGGAAGAATGAAGCGCCACCCTACCTATTATGTGCATCCCCTATTTCAAGCCATCTGGTGATAGAGAGCTTTGTCAGTCTTGCTGAAACCCACTGTGTTGTTTTCTTTTTCTTTCCATTTTGTTTTTTCAGTACTGGTGCTTTGTCTGAGAATGTCTTTTGTCTTTTGGTTGTGCAATTCATAGTCATTTTCAAAATCTTACAGTATAGCCCTAGTTTTCAAATCCCTATAGGGCCAGAATTTGAACCGTTCCCTCATATAACTAGTTTCATAATATATGATGTGCTTTGAGGAATTTCAGAAGTTTCCTGATGAAATTTTTGCTAATTAGATCTGTTTTTAGAAGCGTGGAAGTTAGGAGAACTATTTCTGTGTATACCTATGTGAACAGTGTTCTGCTCAAGGAATAGATCACGACTGTAAAAAGCTCGACTCTAGTCTTGGAATTAAAATGGAAGAAATGGAGGGCAGCCCTGAGGACTTGGGGGTGTTGATGGACGAGAAGCTCAACATGAGCCATCAATGTGCACTGGCAGCCCAGAAAGCCAACCGTGTCCTGGGCTGCATCAGAAGTGTGGCCAGCAGGTCTTGGGAAGTGATTTGGGCAGAATCACCTGCTCTGCTCTGGTGAGACCCCACCTGGAGCACTGTGTCCAGCTCTGGAGGCCTCAGCACAGGAAGGACATGGACCTGTTGGAACCTCTGTTGCACCTCTGCTGTGAGGACAGGCTGAGAGAGCTGGGGTTGTTCAGCTGGAGAAGAGAAGGCTCTGGGAAGACCTTAGAGCCCCTTCCAGTACCTGAAGGGGCTACAGGAGGGACTCTTGATCAGGGTGTGGAGTGATAGGATTAGGGGTAATGACTTTAAACTGAAAGAGGGGAGATTTAGATTAGATACTAGAAAGAAATTGTTTTCTGTGAGGGTGGTGAGAGCCTGGCCCAGGTTGCCCAGAGAAGCTGTGGCTGCCCCATCCCTGGAGGGGTTCAAGGCCAGGCTGGATGAGGCTTGGAGCAACCTGGGCTGGTGGGAGGTGTCCCTGCCCAGGGCAGGGGGTTGGAATTTGGTCATCTTGAAGGTCCCTTCCAGCTCTAACCATGCTGTGATTCTATGAAATTCTGTGATTCTGTGAAAGAACATGTTGTTTCTGCCTAGTCTCAGCTGCCACTGGCTGCTTTTTACTGCATTAGCTGCTCCCTTTCTGCAACTCTCAGTTGAATATCATCTCCATTTTGGCAGTTATTAACTAGATTATTTAGAAATATACTGGTCTTAGCTAATTATTTATGTTTTTATTCTACGTTGACTGAAAAAATAGCTTGTGTTGGTGAGTTGTAATAAAAACCCATTGCTCTAGTTGTGCTGCACAGTACTATAAGTCAAACATTAATCAAATAGATATATTCCTTTTTGTATTCTTCAGGGAGTTAAATATCTGTGGTGCAGTATTGACAAAGAAGCCTATATCATGGTAGGGAGAAACTGTGAAAACTCTAGCTGGTATAAATGGGTAATGTTAATTAAAAAGTCGAGTATGCAGATTTGGCTCACCTCTAAAGAAAAATAGATCATTTGGTATTTTTCTGTTATGAAGAATTTTTCATTAAGATGAAAAAAGACTTGGCATGAAGTAGATGTATTGGTAATGAGATGCAGGCAGCGATCTGGGAGGAAGAAGTCTTGCCAGAACATACCCTTGAAGAGGAGAACAAATAGGAGAGACAAGAATTGAGTCAGAAGTCTCTGACTCAAGAAAATATTTCTTTTTGTGTAGGTTCTATTCTTTTAGTTGGCTTTGGATACCATCACCCAGGTTCTCCTTTTGATCTTGTGCCTTGTTCTACCTTCATACCTGCCTTGCCAGGGCTGGTATCATGGCACAGGGAGCCAGGTTGTCACTGAATGCAGCAGTGTCACCATCCTTTAACGAGATGATTTGTCTCTACCAGTAGAGGGTTGTTCCTTATAATTTATATCTGTGACCCTTTAAAATTGCTCAAAGTATAGTACTCTTCCCATAGGAAACATCCTCATTAAAACACTTATCTTCATATTAGAAAAATAACTTCTGCAGTTTGGACTACATTTTTTGGTATACTTTTAGCCGCTTGTTAGGAAACATACTATTTGGCAAATTTGGCAATTCCTAGCCTTAAGTTTTTGAGTTTTTATTTGGTTTAAGAGAATTTTTAACCTATGTGCTAGTTTTCAAGTTAAGCACTAGTTTAAAATTATTTGAATTAATAAGTGGAATGTTAATTAATGCATGTAATGAAACATTCTGTACTATATTTACTGAGGTCCAGCTATGAACCTGAATCCACGTTATTTCCCATTCATTAGCATCACTTAATTTGTCTCTTGGGAATCCCAGTCTGCAAAGTTTTGGTTTTTTTTTTCTCTTCAGTGCTGTGAGGTGATTTCTGTTAATTTTTAATTCTCCCTTTTAGGGAGAATAAACCAACCTTTGATTTTTCTGACATTTCATGTGTGTTCACGGTCCTTATTAATTAACTGAAGCCCTTTATATCTTGGACATGTATTTGATGGAAGGATGAAAGGATCTGACAGACCATAATTTGCATCTTAGTCAAATAGCAATATGCAAATATAGATATATTTGGTGGTTTTTGTTAAGATCACAACCTCTAGATTTAATTGATTACATAAGATTTTCTGTTTAGATTTCTGGGAAGTTGAGGAGTGGATCTAAAATTTGCTGTAAGTCTCAGAAATAGTTAATGTTTCCCCCAAAGAGGCAGGAGTTGAGTGTCCTCACACCCCTGGAGTCTGCCGTGCTCTGCTTTGCTGTTACTGCTGCATCAGAGGACCACGGACTGTGTTAAAGAAATGAGCTAATGAGTTAGTGCCAGTAAAAATTACCAAATCGAGGTGGTAAATAGTTGTCAGACGAGCAGTCAAACAGCTGTTGTGACTGTCAACCAAGAAGCAGATTCCCAGCCCTTCTGTAGTTGTGATCTTACTACAGTTTTGTCACCACTTTGGTTGTAAGAGACTGAACTTCTAGCATAATTCTTCTCTTTACTGATGTTCCTAACACAGGCCAAGGTCCTGGTGGCCTTCTTGGCCACCTGGGCACACTGGGCATAATCATTCTGGCTCACAGGGTTTGTGCTGAGCATCTGCTCTATGCCCAGCAAACCCTGGCCAATTACTCATCTGACACCAGATCCTGCTTTCTCTTCCAAATTTTCATCTCCTTTCCAAAAGTTTTCAAGTTTTTTGAACCAGTTTTGCCAGTAATGACCTCAGTTCACACGTTGTCTTATTTTTTCAGACCACTCTGCTTGATTGTTCCAGCTGTTTGATCTTTGGGTCTGGCTCTGGTGGGTCTGGGAGCCGTGAAGCTGTGTGCTCTGTCCCTGTGTCCTGGCTTATTCCGACTTTCTTGTTTCACAGGGCTGACCCGTGGGCTTCTTGCTGGTGTCGGCGCCTCAAGGAACACGCTGAATGCTGCACAGAGGGGTGACAGAAGCGAGCTGCTGGGTGGCAAGGCGTTGGGTTTGACTGCAAGGACCTCGAGTGAGGTTGGGCTAGCAAGGCAGCAGTGAGGAGTCCCGGGAGAAGACTGTTCCGAGCAGCAGAAGGGATATAATACTTTCAGCAGGAGTGTTTATTGGAAGCCAGGCCTGTCCAAGATTGAAAGGTGAGATTTTCTGTGGGTTTTTATTTTTGCTTTTGATTTATCTGCTAGATACAATTTTTAAAAAAAAGATTTTAAAAAATAATTGGCGATTTCTCTTTTATTATGTATCTGTATGAAAGTTACCTGAAGAGGGATGCATGTTAATTTGCCTTAGTTCTGTTACTTTACTTAGAATTTGTTTTTAGGGCAGCTCTGGTGATTGAATGTCCTTGGAAGAAACATTTCCAAGGCGATGATTCTTACCTGACAACTTAGTGAAGAGACCAGGAGAGCTGCAGAGACGGAATAAAGTGCTTGGAAACTGGAGCCAGGCTGGAATGACAGAAGGGAGGTTGACAGGATGCTTGGCAGGAGGCTGAAATCAGACAAATACAGAATAACAAAGAGAGTAAGAAAAAAGTATTGAAGAAATAACTTGAAGGTGAGATGAGTTATCCCATTACTTGATGCTTTTAGATCAGAGTTTATAGAATTCAACAAATACCACCATGGGACAAGATAAGACATTTTAACTGTTTTGCAGGGGCTGTGCAAACAACTGTAAGTAGTATTCCCTTCCACCCCTTCCTCTGTTGGAAGCTGATAGAAGGCATCCCTTATGTGGCTTAAATAGTGGTGTATAAAATTACAGCTGTCTGTTAGAGGTGAGGAGGAAGGCTGGGTAAGGATAGATAAACGATTAGGAAGACGGTGTTAATTGTCTTACGTGCCTGAGGAACAGCGTCCCTCCTGTCATGTGTTTAGGGGGAGGTATGAGATGGTGGAAGGCACAGCGTGTTGAAGGGGAGGGGGAAAAGGGCAGAGAAAGGTACCAGGTCGAAACAGTGTGTTAGGAATGGCACCATTCCGAGATGTTGGCCTAATTCTGCATTTCACTGGTAAAATAATCTTTTTCTGGAACCACTGACAAAAGGTAGGTCTTTCACATTAAGCAGTTTTCTACTTGTGACATTTAAGTATTTGCTCATCGGGTGGTTGCCTGAAAAGCTGCTCATGCTGCTCTGTGGGGAATGTGGTTTATTAAATGCTATAAAAGATTTACAGTTTGTGTTCTTCATAATCTCAGTAGTACTACCTGACTTATTTGTGGTATCATCTGCAACTTGATGTAATTAACTCCAGGATTACTGTATTTCTCTTGTCAGTCAACCTGATTAATTCTCTCTCCTGCTATTGATTCTCTGTGGGATATCAAAATACATACAAATGACATCACAAAGTTGGGGTTTTTATTAGTTTGTTTTGTTTTTTTTTTAATGATAAGTAACCTTAGGTAGATTTAGATGAGATCTCAGGAAGAAATTCTTTGCTGTGAGGGTGGTGAGAGCCTGGCCCAGGTTGCCCAGAGAAGC
>JAOWAV010000002.1:1510862-1537277 GCA_028571045.1 Scolopax bukidnonensis | reverse complement strand
TGGAGGGGTTCAAGGCCAGGCTGGATGGGGCTTGGAGCAACCTGGGCTGGTGGGAGGTGTCCCTGCCCAGGGCAGGGAGGGATGGGACTCAGTTTTCTTTAAGGTCCCTTCCAACCCAAACCATTCTATGTTTTGAGAACAAGAGTTTTCACTTGGAAAAGGTTGTTCCATGAAAATGGCCAGTCAGTATTTATCAAATAATAAATTAAAAAGGTGGTGTAAAGGGCAGATGGGAATCAGCTGTTCGCTGCTGCTTGGAGTAATAAGAACCAGGTGACCTCAGATGGAGCTTGCAGGAGCCAGGGCTCAATCAAACAGGAGAGGTGGTTTTTCTTCCTGTTGGTGCTTGGGCTGTGGGACACGCTTCCAGGGGTGGTGCTGGAAGTTCACGCAGGGTAAAGGGAAGAGCAGGTTTGTGTTCAGAGGAACAATCCATTGCAAGTTACTGAGCAACTGAGCTTTAAGTGGCTGCCTGATCTGGAAACGGTTGGACGTGGAGAAAGATTTGAGGATGTAAGTGTTTTGTCTTATTTGGCTCATGCTTTTGAAGTGATGGGAGGTCTTTTTAACTTTGGGCATTGTGCTAAGTGTTGCTGTAGGATTGGGCTGAGGAGCTGTAGGGCTGAAGTTCCCTAATGTTTGTTACCCATCTCGGCAGCAAATGCATTTTTATTACTTTAATCAACTTCCCTGAAAAAAACGACAGCACTGTTGGGACAGACGTGCATGTAGAATTTTTCTGTGTGAGTAAGAGCTTAAATAGGATGAGCTAACTGGAGGATTCAAGTACATGGGTGAAGACTTCAGATAATTATCTCTTCTGCTTGTTTGGCTGCAGTTTGTAGGAAAGGCTTTGATTGACGTGGAGTCTGTCTCCGTGAGTATTTACTGTAGGCAGGAGTGCTTCCTACCCTTCTGGTGTTTATCCCAAATGTCAGGCTGGTGTTTGCAGTTTGACATCTACCTGAAGGTCATCTGAAGCTTGCATAGGTAGATTGATTCTCCAGAACAATAGTCACTCTCATTTAGAAAATGTCATTCATCTCATTTAGACTTGTAGAATCAGGATTATGCTCTGTTGTTTGATACTGCAAAAAAAACCCCAACAAACCAAACCCAGGATTGCTTACTCCTTAAAGGTTAAACCTCTTTATTGGTGGCTGAATTATTCCTTTTGATGGCTTTATACAGTCTTTCAGATCCAACATGAGAATCTTGTGGATCAGTGAAACAGTAATTGGTGTCAGTGTCGGGTGTTCTCAGATGATGTTTGGGTATGACTGGGAGCGACTGTGGCTGTGGACTGAGGACACTGCTCTTTCAGGGTTGGACATCTTGGTTATAACAACTCCTGGGAAACTTGGGCAGAGATAGGTTCCAGGGCAAAGTTTCTGGAGAAACTGTATTCCTTATATCAGGTGTTTTATACACTGTTGTCTTCCACACTTTGTTGATAGGTTGATGACTCTTGTATTTCTACTCCCGTTCTTATAGAAACTTCATTAATATAGATTTTGATATTTTTCCCATGGAAAAGAAGGTGTTTCGCTGCAAATGGAATTGATTTGCCCTAACTTTAGGTTCTTTTTCAACTCATTCCACACAAAAGCTGAATTCTCCGCTGTTGCTGGAACTGGGAAACTGGTTTGTTTTCTGGAGGCTTATACCAAAAACTGTTTCCCTCCAAGCCTTTGAGCTGGGTGGGCTGGGGCAGCCTGCTGCTGAAGGGCTGGCCGTGGGAACGGCTCTGAAACGGGGGGGTCACATCCTTGGGTGGGATGGGCACCAGCTGCGCCGCAGAGGAAGGCTTAATAAAGCTATGTTAGAAAGGTTTTTGCTTTTTCTTAAATGTCAGCTTCTCTGATGCTTCTGGGTCTCATATCTGCTCTTCAGAAAATCGTGGCTTTTGAACTTTTCATTGTATTTGGAAGGAAACAGAGAAATTTCAGACTTTCTTTAGTTTTGGTGCAAGGCTTCTCTTTCACGTCTGACTGGTAGGAAGCCCCCCGGTAAATGTGTCAGGGAATTCTGGATGGAATGTCTGCCCCAGGACACACTCTGGGACCCGTTTAGCATTTTCGTGCCCAAACCACGCCCATATCATCAATTCTGTTTCTTTGAGGAAATGAAAAAAAAAATACATTCAATATGCTTATGTTCTAACTAAAGCGGTGTTTTATTTGTGTGCCTCAGACCTCTCCTGGTGTATCAGAAAAGCTGGTCAAAGCAGCTTGAAGGAAGTCCCTTTAGTAGGATGGGGTTTTTCCATCTATTTAAACGCAAGCAGAGTGTCACCATAAGCAATAGGCATTATATGCAATAACGGTGTCAGTCCTGTTGCTGTCCTTACGGCTGTCTTGGCATGTTCCTGAGAAGAACAGACACATTTCCTGCAGGAGAACACTTAATGAGAGGTGGTATCAAACGCTTCAGAAACGCTGATGAGAATGTGGAGGTCTGACAAGTGGGTCAAAATTATCAATTCACCTTCTTGGCACTTAGTTGTCACAAAATGTTCTCAAATTATCCACACGTAATGGATGGGAATTGCAATGCTGATCGTGTTATTTCTCAGTCTGCGCCTCCTGAACGTACCATGTGCTTGCCCTGAGATTGGACTAATGCGTTTGGTTCCCAGCTCAACCATAAACTTCATTTTCTAATAAACAGTTTTCTCGGTCTGCCTCCTGCCCCAGTCTCCTTCTGTAAAACGGGAAAAAAAACAGCTCTCTGTGTTATGGGACTGCTCTAAATGTAGACGTTATAGAGATTTGTGGTCTGTTCTGTTCTAGTAACGATAGAACTGAAGAAGAAAAGGTGTTATTTAATCAATATGTTGGATTCTCATAGTGCAAGAGACAAAAGATGATGTATTCCTCATTTTGTGCGTCTTGAGCTTGCAATCCTGTTTGTGAAGAGCCATTAGTGGCCACATACGTGTGTGTGTGTGTGTGTGTGTGTACTTCATACCTACGACTTCATATCAGATGTGACTTATGCCTTGTCTGTCTTTCTCATATTTTTATAAGAAAAGCTGGCAGATAATGATCCAGCAGGCAGCGTAATTCCGTTTCAGAATTGTTGCCAAGCGAGGAACACAAAAAAAGCCCTTTCTGTTACCGGTGTTGTCAGTGCAGGAAAATAGAGAGTTGTGCCAATGTCAGCAACCCCCAGTATCGTAATAAAAGCTAAAGTAGAATGCAGTAATACACAAACAGTTAAAAACAGCCTCTTAGAAATCTTTTGTGGATTGTTGCCTTTGAATTTGCACTGGAATTGTTGCTTTGTTGTGGTATCTGCAGTCATATATAGCTTTAAAGTGTGAAGGTGGAAGGTAAAGAAGGCCCTTTCCTACGTAGAGTTTGCATTATAGCTTGCAGCTCAGAAGAGGTTTTGCAGTAATTTACTGTCTCTGTGTCTTTATTTTTCCTTCTGTCTAAAACCCCTGGTCAAGAGAAGTACATAGGATGTGACATATTCACAAAGCCTTCTGGAGAGTGTCCCTGGAATGAGGATGCCCAGTGCTTGGCCCCGCTCCACCAGGAGATAGGTGCAAAGTTTGCATTTCATTAGAATAACTGACCTTGCCTGGACACAGCCGAATTACCAGGAGAGCAAGTAATGAAAACCAGAACCTGAAGGATTACAGACATTTTTGTAGGAGGATAGCGCGGTAAGAATAGGCAAAATAAGAAGAGGGAAAGAAAAATCAGTAAAAAATATTACTTATTTGTGTTGCTGAGACTAGTCACCAGCTGCTGCACAAAGGAGAATCTCCGTATATTTATTATGCTTTTGTGTCTTCTAGAAGCAACTTCAGAGGCTTTGATTTTTTATTTTCCCATTGGAATAAAAATAAAAAAATTGTGGAGAACAAGCGTGTAGAGGTCAGAGAGAGGACAAACGTGTGCAGCAGCCATGTCCTAAGGCTTTCCAGCAGCCAGAGAAACCAGCACCGCAGCTCAGGGGCGGCAGAGAGTGGGTTTGAGCAGCATCACACCATTACAGGAGCCATGCTCTGGCTCTGGCATCTGGTCAGAAAGGTTTCCTGTCTTAAAATCATAGTGTCACACACCACACAGCCTACAGTGGTGAAAGAAAAGATGTCGTCCCTGCCAAATTTATGTAATGTATGGTTTTAGGACGTCTAGGCCAAATCATGTGCTACTTCCCTGGGGTTAATCTGTAGGTGTAAGCCAGTAAGTTCTTCTCTTGATGACTTCTTGTTGGATTTCCTTTTACTAGTGGCTTAGTTAATACTTCACTTTCTTCTGGTTCAGATGTGCTGATTGCCAAGGTCGTGATTCTTATCAGAAGTCCAGAGGGAATGGGAATTTCATAGCAATTTTAATCATGTTTTTTTGTTGCAGTGATTTTTTTTTTTTATTTCTTTATTGCTGTCATCAAGACAATGTATATTCTGACATCCACTTTAGACCAAGTAAATGACATCTTTATAATCATCAAAGGTAGTAATGGGCTCATTAATTTCTCAGTGAACAGTTGGAAGAGATGAAGTAACAGTTCAACCTGTGCCATATTTCTTCTCGTACCCAACTATTTGCTTTTGCTTCCTTTAGGTTGACTGTGGATTTTGGGTACAAATAGGGTGCTTGCTTAATTTAAGTCGTTGAAATACTTGATTTAAAAAATAGGATCTCATTCCATCTGTTATTTTAATGCCTATGAAAACACAGAGGAAACATGATGAAAAAATTCACAGCTGAAAAATCTTTTTTGGTGCAGTAGAGGATTCTTGTTGGTATAAAATAAGTCATCTTTTGGGCAGGGGAGAAGCCCCATGAAGATCCATGTCTCAGGATCCATTGCTCCTCCTCATTCCTCTTTTATATTCTATGGCCAAGTAGCTCGGTGACATTCAAATGTGTTAAATACAGCCTGCTATCAGTGTAACTTCAGAGTAAAAATTGTAGCTGGGAGCTTTTTTGGATGTTTTTCCCTTTCTGCGCTAGACATTCTAATAATAAACACCCCAATGAACAAACAGTTCTGCACGTCTGTTAGGCAGAATGAGAGGGGAACAGATTTCAAGCCCATGGATATTGGATTTCCTGAACCTTCAAATGAGAGAAAATAATATTACAAATATGCACTGTGTGGTCCAGGGGGATATGGTGATAATCAGGTTTATTTTTCAGTCATAACGAATTCTGTTTGATAATCCAGAGGGAATAATAAGTGGGACTGTTTATACCCCCCAGGGTGAAAGGATAGTTCTTCAGTAACCCTTATTGTAGCAGTAGGTCATCTCCTTGCCCTCCATGAGTAATGGGCTAGAATGGAGAGCTCTAATTCTCTCTTTTATTGATAACTTAAACAGTCCTAGTTGTGCTTATTGAAGCATTTGCAATTACAGGAAATGCCTGTCGAAAGCTCTGCTGCATGTTTAAGTTCCTACTGCTTTTTGAGATGAAATTATTTAATGCAGAAAGTTCCTGTTCTTCCTTCAAGACTGGGGCTGCAAAAGGACTTTCACAGGCTTTATTTTTTGATTATTTTTCCACCTTTACATAGCTCTCAGTACGTGAATCAAAGTAGACATTAAATAAACAAAGTAGCTTTTCAGAGAATTTTTATTAGTCAAAAGAAGTCAGAGGTTGATACGGAGGGGTACCTGAAGAAGTCAGGGTAATTGTTCCTGTCTAAATCTCAGTTCTGCCTCCCCCTGGCTCTGTAACCTGCTTTCTAACCCCTTCCTTCCCCCAGTAAGGAAGTTGTCTCCTCTATTCCTCAGAGTTATTTCTTCAAATGTGAGCAAGGTTTTAGAATTGGAGGATGTTTTTGTGAGATGTTTGATTGCACAAATTTTTCTGTGGAAGAGAGCTACGTACATTAAGGAGGTAGGAGGTGGGATTGTTCTTCAAGAATCCATCAGAGATTCCTAAATGGAGAGGCTGTAAAATTTTCCTCCACTTTGGGCAGTCCCGTACTTGATGAGCTGGCTCGTTTGTGACCACCAGACATGTTCCTGTTTTTATGTTCACTGTTCGTCTGACCTGGAGAACTCCTGCATCTACTCTCACTTGTTGAAGATCCAGTATTGATGCTACAAGAAGAGACAAATTATTACCACAATGACAAAAGCAATATGAATAAAAGAATAAAATGCCCATCAACTACAGGAACTTAAATTCTTGTACTGTTGCTCCTCATGACAAGAATGTTAGTTGTCTGTCCAGTTTTACTGAGTAATTTATTCTGTCTTGTGGATCCCCTGGAGACACTTGGCTTAAAGCCAGTAAGTCCATGAGTTATGGCTTCAGTTATAACTAATATTTTGCTTATGCTGTACATGAAACATGGTCACAAGTAGGAGTCAAAGGAAGAGAGATGAGGAAGTGTTCTAGAGAAAAAAAAATGAAACAAAAACTGATTGAATACGAATGGTGTTTGAAGCATCAGCCCAAACGTACTGGAGAGAAGGAAACAAGTACTGGAAACCACACAGTAGTGATGGAAGTATTGGGTAGTGAAAGAGAGAGCCAGATGCCAAAGGTGCTGTGAACAGCTGGATGCCTGGAGACTGCCTGATGCCAGGTTGGAGATGTGAATTCCAGTGTTCTGCCTTTGTGACTATTACAGCCTTCATCATTCCATGGTGAAGCTTCTAGAAGAGCAGTGGCTTGTACAGTCCTCTCTAGCGCTGGTGCCCTCAGCCAGCTGAACACAGTTTTACAGGTGAAGGCTCTCCTAAATTTTGGCATCTGTATATTTCTGTGCCCATTGAAAAGATGTAATCATCCTTGAATTTCTCTACTGGGGTCTCTAAAACCTTCCAGAAAGGTAATCCCACTGAGATGATCTCCAACTTTGTTTCTATATAAGGTCAGCTTTATGTCTAGACATCAATTACTGGTGGGAATATCAAGTAGTGGTCTTTATGAGCAGTTACTCTTTTCATGTTACCAACTTTTGATTTTAGCAGGCGGTGGGGTTGTAGGTGGGTATTAGCAAAAGTCAATCCAAGACCTTTCAGAGGGTTGGGTCTCTAAAGTCAGATCTGATTGAACTAGAAATTAAATTCTTCATACCACACTACCATGGCTTTCAATAGCTCCTCCTCAGACCCTCCCAATCGCCTCCAGATATTTTATTGGAGCAAAATTTTAACTTTAAGGGAATTTTAAACTTTCTTACAATAGAGCTAGCAAACAAGGTAAAGGCCTGTTAGTATAAATAACACCAAGTATTGTTATATTGATCCTGACTGCCTTTGCTACACTCACTGCTGTCCCCTACCCTTTAGCAATTTTCAGGGACCGATAACTAATTCTGCTGAGATCCTTTGACTGAAACGACAATTTCACAGCTCCCTCTTGGGACTATCACGGATGTGATCAGATTTTCAATCTGCAAACGTTTATTGATTTGCTTTCTAAAAACTTCCTAAGAAATCCCACCTGGGCAAAGGATTTCTCTAACGCTATTATCCTGTCTTACAAGTTCTTCAAAAGAATAATTATCGTTTAAATAAAACTCCGATGGTATGCTCTTGATAGAAAATGAAATGAAATTAGCTGAGCTGGAGTGCAGTTATTACAGTAGGTTTAGAATGATGCATGAAAATGGATTATCTGTCTATATTTAGGATATATACGTGTATTGTTTAATTAAAATGTTATGCATCTTGTCAGGTTGTTTCGTGGGCTTTGTTTAATAATTGGAAAGTTGATGGTATTTAGGACTTTCTTCTGGTATCAGTTAATACAGATACAGCTTGTATTGGAAAGCCATTTAGTAACAAAGAAATGTGTTATTGATCAAAAGTTACCATACATTTTAAAATATTTAGTTTATTTATACAAAATTTTAAACGTTCCTTAAGAAACGTGGTGGAATGGGCTGTTGGGGTTCGATGCAGCCCCCCACAGTTGAAGTGGAGCCTTGCTTTCTCGCAGAACGCACTGTCATTCGTCTCGCTGGCTCTCTCTTGTTTTTCTACACCAGAATACTTCAGTCTTAACTCCTGAATATGTGATTACATTAATTCTGTTGATGGATTTCATTAAATAAATATGTGAATTAAAATATAAGTAAGGTCAAGGACGAGGGTCTGCTCTCGATCACTAAATATCAGGTGCACTGTGCAGAGTTTTAGTAAGGGCTCTGCCGCAGGATGCTCCCAGCTCAGAGCATCAGCCCCTGCGGTGGAACCCCAGCGATGCTCAGAGAGGCTTTGATCTCTATGGATTGGTTTAGTATTTTGCTGTTAGTGTTCAGAGGGGAGTCTGGTCCTGGTGCAGGGATAAATCAACCCTAAACGGTGAGGTGTGGTTTTGCCAAACAGGGCAAGTCCCCAAGATACACTCAGGAGAAGGTTTTGTGGCAAGAGCTGCTTGTGGGAGGGGAGAAGAGTCAGTTCTAGAATGTTTTGGTTGTCTTGGGTTTGGTGTTTGGTTTTCTTTGTTTTATTCTGAGGGGAAGCTAAACTAGTGTGCAGCTTTAAGGAGGGAAGACCTGACAGCAAACCTGAGCACTTCAAGTGTAAAATTCTGCTATCAATTCACTGGAAGAGGTTTAGGTTACGGTGAAAAACACCGATCGTTAAATGTCGATATATTAACACAGAAAGAACTAGTAACTGTGATGGGACTGGGTGTAGTCACAAATTTTCTTCAGTGTCACATCAGTCCACCATCGTGCACTGAACAAGACAGCTCTTTAACACAGACAGGAAGCAAAATGCTTTTGAAATTCACGTTTCTGTCCTTCATCTTCATTAAATGTTTCCTCAATTGATCTTATTCATACCCTTTGGTGGTGTGAGGTACCAAAAAGTAAGACAGAAGAGCTCTTACCAAATGAGGCAAATGAATGTGGATTTAAAAAAATACTCAGCTTTGAGCAATGTGTGATTTGATTCTGAAGTTTTGTAGAAATCTTTCCAACAGAAAAAAAGTTGGTAATTAAAAACGATCTTTCTGTCCAAAAAACTTTTCGGAAGTGATGGGAAGATGCAATTCCAGAAAAGCTGTGAGCAAAGTAAATTTTCTTGTGTTTACAAGGTATCAGAGAAGGCCAGGGGTGACTGAAATACAAGGTTAGATGATGCCTTTGTAGGGGGCATGAGGTCAGGGGTTTTATTTATTCTGCACAGAACAGTGTATGACAGACATAAATTCTGCCGGAATTGATGTGAGCAAAAAGATCACGAGCGGAAGCGTTAAAAACTGAAGCTTTTTTGATCATTGCTCCTCTGTTTTTGAATGTAAGACAATACAACTGAGTCAAAAGCTGAAATTCAGAGCTGCCCCGCTTTGTTACTTGCACAAGGGCAAGCAAGTGCAGAAAAGCAGCAAAGCTTCCAAGTGAGATGAACAGCAGAAGATGGGGAAATTGGAGACCTCTCTGAAGTTTGCCTTCTCCTGATGTTAGGAAGTTGTCAGAGGTGCCTTAGCTTCCCCTCTGCTATCCTGGAAATACGTGTGAGACTCATGGTTTGTATCAGTCCCCATGTGATGTGACCCCCCACATCTGTACACTCTGCAGCTTTGAAATTATTAATGGTTGTGCTAAGTATAATTCTTACAGGATCTTTGTCTATTTTAAGTCAGACTATGGCACAGTGGTGGCTTTGGGCCTGTGTGGTGTTTACCTTCATTATCTGGGTCAAGTTATCTTTCGAAGTACTTTTAAATGGAAATTTTGTAAGCAGAGATTCTGCTGTGCTGAGAGCATCACTGCAGTCTTTTTTTTTTTATTATTCACCATTAAAAAAACATTCTGTAGGTAACTAGGAAAATCATCTCAGAACAAATAATTTGAAAAGAAGAATTTGTCATAGTGAGGTTTATATATGTGATGTGCATAGGTTGTCGTTAAAGATTGTAAAGGTGGTCTGGATGTGGCATCAGTGTGGCACAGTATTTGGAACAGATACAGTTTGTACTCCAGAAAACTAAAAGCTGTCAGTGTGAGCTCTGCAGAGTCCTGAATTGTATCACCAAAGTCATGCACCTGTGCTGATCATTTGTGCAATTTTTGATGGGCTCACAGAAGAATTCAGAGCCAAGCTTTTCTCTACCTGCATCATGTTCCCTTTATATTACTCCTCCCTACATGGGGAGTATTAACCACTGTCTACATCCTATCTGCAAAACACGCAAGTTCTGATCACATTGAAATGTTTGAAATGTTTTTGAATCCTTGGTGGAGGAAGGAAGAATGAAATATCAAAACTTAATGGCTTTTGACTTTCCAGTAATTGCTTTGATGAATATATCTAGTCCTCACATAAGTATTTTTTTTACCTCCTTTCCCTGTGATTGCTCTATCAAACACTATTTCCAACCTTAAGAATTGAATTTTAATTGTCGAGTTGAATATGTTGTTTCTGTATAGCTTTAGTAACAAAAAAAAATAGTAGCTTTAAAAGGATTAAGTTTAAAGGCAAGTGGACAACAAAAAAATGAGATAGATCCTGACCTTTTCAATGGGATTGTTCATTATTTAATTGAACTGTTGGATTTTTTGAGTCTTTTGCTAGTCTTTGCCTTCCTCAGTATTTGGATCTTCTTTCCTTCTAGGGCAGAGTGTACGTGTGATGTATATTCACCAGAAAGGATACTGTGGCTGTTAGTTCTCCCGTTTTCCTTTTTTGTCCAAAGACTCTAGTGCATTTGATTAAAATTGTTATTATTGCTTTTAATTCAGTGTTATTTTTTAAAAAAAAGGTTAAATGGCTGTACAAGATGTTCTGATGGTATCACAGCTTAAGGAAAATGTGCGAAGTTTGAGCATTACTAGTGTAGTCTCTATATCTACTAATAAATTTAGGACTATTCTAAACTGAGTAGATTTTTTCATTCTTTTTTCCTCAGCTTGAAATACTGTGCTGAACAGCAGGTCCCCTAGTTATCTTAACTTCCTTTAAAGCCTGCTCATAAGTAGTAATTAACTCATTACACTTCTGTGTTTCTTGGGGATTAAACAACAGCTGATCCTTTCTGTTCGCACATTTGTGCGAAAAAAGCATTTACACTTTTTTAAAGATGGTTAAAATTAACTTTTAACCCACTTAACAAATCACCGCCGTGGTATCTTTTCACAGTTGACTGACTGCAGCTTTTTGTGGTTCACTTGAGCCTTGGAGTACGCTGCTGAGGTTTTCTTTCAGGTGCTACCATTCCCCAGCAGCGCAGCGTGCAGCAGGCCCTGGGCTTCCTCGGTGTAAGCACAACCTTTATTGATCCCTCCACAGATTTTAGTATTTCAATTTCATGCACGTTGCTGACGAAGCTATGTACCTTAGGGAAGTTAGTGTGGTTCAGGGGTTAACTACAATTGTCCTAGCTGGTAGTCAGACTTCAAGAATTTATTATTTTACAGTGTTGCGCTCTTTTAAATGCATAATTCAACATACCTTTAATGTTTTATTAATTTAACTTAGACTTAAGTAAAGATACGCCTCAAGTTGCCCCAGGGCAGGTTCAGGTTGGATAGAAGGAAAAATATTGAGAGGGAAAGGGTTGTGAAGCCTTGGACTGGGCTGCCCAGGGCAGGGGTTGAGGCCCCATCCCTGGAGGGATTTAAAAGATGGGTGGACGTGGTGCTGGGGGACATAGTTTAAGGGTGGACTTGGCAGTGCTGGGTTGATGTTTGGACTCGGTGGTCTTAAGGGACTTCTCCAACCGGAATGATTCAGTGAATCTAACTGCAGAACACCTGAAGACAAGACAAGAAATGAAAGGGATTGAAGAGGAAAGGGATCAAACTGATAGAGAAACCAGCATTTGAAAATAATCCATTAAAAGTTGTTGATTGTATATTCACTATTAAGAGGCCTTTGGTCCAATGAGTTTTTTTGAAGGCTTCAATAATTCCTGTCTCTGCTCCCTACAGCCCCCAGATATATGGTATGTTTTCTTTTGAAATGGCCAGCTGTGATTTTATCTGCTTCTGCAACTGCTCCCGTTACCCTGTACAGTGATGAATTGTTTGTTGAATTCCCATAAAATGTGAGGGGAATGGCTTAGCCTAATATCTTCATAGTTCACATAACTATGAACATAGTGAAGTCTATGAATATTATTTATTTTTTTTATATCTTATTACCTGGTATCTAATATAAACTCAGGCTGTGGTCTGTCGAGCTGTGTGTTTGGCACAGAGGCCAACAGGCAAGAAGGATGTAGTGGGGCTCAAAGCTGCTCTCTGCAGTTAATTATCACTGGAGGAGCACATTGAAGGTCACCCTGCTCTTCCTTAGAGGAATGAACACTGAAGCCTCAAGTTATTAAAGCTACGAAAAGGTCTCTCATTTACTAAGAACTCAGAAAATCCAAAATTAAGAGTGAAAAGGAAGTCTCTTGTATTGTAGTTAGTATGTCCAATAGGCCTTTCTCAGCATTTGGTCAAATAGCTCTTTATTTAGCGTCCTCTTCAAGAAGTCTGGATTAATTGATCTGAATAGTCTTCATTCTACTCTCCCTGTTACTCCTTGTCACCATCAAAAGGGCTGTTGAATTTAGTTCTGCTCACTTGATGTTTTTCATAAGTGTAACTGCTCATCATTCCAGCCTGAATACTGCCTCTTGTTTTTAATATCAGCTGCAAGCGTGAAGAGCAGCATTTTATTTTTGGTAAACAAAATGATTAATTAGGTCGCGGGATCCGTGTGAGTGTACAGACCTGGTCTGGGACCAGTTGTATGAAATGTCACGTTTCCATTCCAAGCTGATACAACCCCTAATTTTCCTATGGTAGGAGTACAGGCTCTCAGCAAGTTAACCCTCTGTTCTGTGGCACTTCTGAAGGGTTTCCTGGTATGTGTTACTGTGCTGTGCTGAAAGCACTGCCTCTTCTCTAAAGCATTACGTGGAGGAGCTCCAGAAGTACATTTGTCCAGTCCATCTGCTAAGAAAATTACTACCAGAATCTTACTGGTATTTTTAATGTGAAATTTCAACAAGTCATTGCCATCATTGTGGTTGATAAACCTGCATTTTGTGGAACACCGTCTTGATATTTGTCAGCAACTAATCTGCATATTCCCTACTTTGCCTTTAGTCTTACAGTCTTGCTGCTGATTCTCTGCTGTCCTGTGGGTCCTACTGCAGTTATGCAGCTTCATCTGACCTTCTGTTAGTGTTTGAGATTCATTGCAATTGTCAAGTTGAGCTGTTACAAGGCAGCAGCCAGTGGATTATGTTGTAGAGCATCCAAGTTCCTGGTTGCAGTTATCTGAACAACATCCTGTGCTTTCATATTCCTTCATGAAAAGACTCCTTTCTCAAAATGTGAGTTGACTTATCAATACCTGTCTGCAAATTAAGAATCCATAATAACATAATACCCCAATAACCGGCTGTCTCAGAAACACCCAGCCATGTTTACACCTTCTTCTTGTTAGGAGCTTGCTGTCCTTGTACCACGTCACAGTTCTGCAGTACAATGGCACTGGTCTAATCACTGCATTTGTCCCCAAGATTGTACTTTTGGCAAAATTAAAAATTTAGATGTGAGCTTTTGTATATATGAGCACAGATCTTATTAGTCTAAATCTCCACATTGCAACAGTTTGCAAGGTGAAAGCAGGATAAAGGACGTATTGTTAAAAAACCCCTCTGCATATTAAGCAGTACTCCCTAGCATGTGTGCAGAGAGCATTGATGCAGCGTTGCTTTCCCCTGCAGATGACTAAATTAATACAAGAAGGATTTTTGGTTGATTTTTGTTTTGTTTTTTCTTTTCCCTAGAGATTTCTAGGGAATTTGGAGAAGCCTTGCATAATTGCCTGTAAGCAGCATGTGGCACATTGAGAGATATTAGACTTAGAAAGAGCCTCGTCTAATCAGAATGAAATTTTAATTTCAAAAGGGTTTTTCATGACTTTTTAACTTCAGGCATATAAAGAAATGTGTAAATGAGTTGGTGTAGAAATGGGGAAGGATACAGCAAATCAAGCTTTTTTGTTCCCTGGTGTTTTGTGTGCCTTGGTGTTAGCTGAGTTCAGCACAGAGCCCACCCAGACACCGTTAAAGATGGAACTGCTAAATCAAAGCATGTGGCATTTTATGGATCCATTGCTACCAGAGTGACCCCAGGGTTCCTTGTCAGCAGCTAAAGGTTGATATTTCTCGCTTTGGGAAATTTAACAAATTGCCCCGTTCTGGCAAAGGAGAACATGGGCTTGATTGGGAGAAGGTAAACTTTGAGAGAAGTTAATTTAAAATCATGAGAGAATTTAACAGGCATCCAGC
Source organism: Scolopax bukidnonensis (assembly GCA_028571045.1). NCBI lineage: Eukaryota > Metazoa > Chordata > Aves > Charadriiformes > Scolopacidae > Scolopax > Scolopax bukidnonensis. The sequence continues at coordinate 1,523,055 of JAOWAV010000002.1, read as the reverse complement.
TTTCTATCCTAAAAATGATAATGAAAAAACAGTGGTATATGATGCATTGGAAATACAATGACTGGTCTAAATATTCTGTGAAGACTTGATTTTGGAGAAGGAGGAATATTTTATCTGGACAATTTTAAATAATGTAAAGAAAATCTTCTGTACCTTGTGCGTGTGGAAGTGTATGTTTACAGGTTTAATAGATCTCCTAGTGATATCATACCCCTGTGGAATCAGAAACTTACACAACGGTATCCAATTTAAAATAACTGTAGAATAGTCACTTGGCTGAAATGACCACACTTATCTTTTTGTTCAGTAATTGCTTCACTTAGGAAACAAATACCAGGACTCAGAGCAGTATATATGCCATTCAGAACCTCACAATCCCAATTTGTCGGTCTGTTTCCTGTCTCAGTGGATTTCAGGCAAAATTTCTCTGCTTTTGTGCTGTGCTAATGGAAGAAGTGAAATTGAATCTCCCATAATTTATCTGCCAAACAAGATGAGTTTTCTCTCAGTGCCGCACAGTATTTTATGCTTCACGTAATGCTTAAGAAGAACAGGCTGACCTTGCTCATTTCTACAAAAGAACAGCTAAACTAGTGTAAAATAAAGCGTCTGAAGTCTATAGGACTTTTAAATGTTTTTTTTTTTATTTCCATGTGCTGCTTTCAGTTCTTGATCCTTGTTCATGTATTTTGGCAGAGGCTCCATTTGCCAGTAGGTAGGAGCATGTGGGTAACGGAGTGTTTTCATGGACATGACAAAACTCAACCACCCTTTTGATAAGACCAGGTGCTGATTTGTAAAGGTATGTGAGTGGGGGGATAAAAAAAAAGCCTAGGCTGCAAGCAGTACAGATAAACACAGCACAAACAACAAGGGCGACCACAGGACATACTTGAAAAAATATCTGTTGTGATCTTTGAAAGTGGGTAAAATGCATCACTCTGATTCCTCATCCTTGGGTTTCAACCCAGGGTTACGTGGAACAAGGAGAGGGGTGCTGGGGAGTCAAGCACTCCTAATTTGCTCTGACGTCAGGATGCATTTCAGACTGTTGTTTTAACAGCTCAGACTGAGCAGAACTGGAAATAAGCTTGCAGCACAAGTAATTTTTGAAGTGCCTGTAAATGATATCCCTTAATTTTCTATTTTTCAGGGACTCTTCTCAGGGTTGGTTTGGTTGGTTGGTTTTTGGTTTTTTTGTTTTTTTGTTTTTCTTCTGTGAGTCAGTTCCTTGGGTCAGGAAATCGGAAAGGGTTTTTAACAGATCCATCTCTCAATGAATTGTTGCTCTGATGCCTTTATTTTAGAGGAGTGTTTCTGTCTGGGTATGGGCTTCGTTGGGATCAAAGTAGGTTGCTAACTATTCAACAAATTCTGCTCTGCAAGTGAATTTTCAGAAGGCTCTGAATAAATTAGGGGCAGAAACTTGCCTTTGCCGGCCAGCATGCCTAGTGGAGACATAGGTTAAAACCACTTTGACCTCTAGTGTGGATGATGTTGAAATGGAATTAGCATAATGGATTTTGTGTCAAAAACCTTGAAACCTATCAGCCAAAAATCATCCTTTTATTTTCCCTGCTCTTCTTGTCATCAGAATGTTGTAAAGGATTGTTAGGAGCAATGCACCATCAAATTGTCACTTGAATAATCACAACGCTCAGACACCACCAAAATTGATCACTTTAGTGGTCTGTACCAGGGAGAATATAATTCCCTGGGGGACTATATGCATGGCAGGAGTTGGAGATTGATGTGGGTGGGCTGTTACTTTATTTTTCGATTGCCTTTTCATACTCTATAGAATATTTATTTTAGCTATGTTGATTTTAAGGTATTTGGAAAGTGTTGGCGTTTTGATGCAAACTGGTTGCTTGAACTTGGCATGTAGGAGTGAACTGCAGTCACCCAAGATGTACATTATCTATTTTAAAGACTATGACATTGAGGAACTGCATTTTTAAATGACAGTGTCTGGTTTTAGGGCATAAAGTCAAAGAGAGGACCAACCAACTTCAATAGTTAAATTTACTTTTTCTGCAACCAAGGTAATTTATTATTTTAACTTGATGACATCTAAATTTTCTGAATATAGTCACAGCCCCTTGGACATTGTTGGTTGAAATTAATTTTAACAGAAGATAGCAGACTTTAATTGCAGTTGCACAGCTGCTGTGGGTCAGCATAAAGGTATTGCGTCTTTCCTTTCCTGTTCCTCTAAAAGTTATATATGGGATATGCAAAGCTATATATGGGATTATATTAAAAAGACTGACAGGGTTTTGTATATCCACTGTATCAATTTTCTGTATCCAAATTTCATGAGGTTTAAAGAAAGTGTGTCATTGTTGAAGGAAACACCTCTGCTGGCATGTGTGATGATGGGCTCCCCACCACCCCGACCTGACCTCTATCTCCTGTAACCCTGCCCAAGCAATAACCATTGGATTTGGGGGAGAGAGATAAGATCACAAGGACTAACTTGTTCAACACCCCCCCCCTAACCACAGGACTAGTACTGACCTGCAAGTCAGTCATTGTACCCCTATAACTGGGGAACAGCCCAAGAGCCCACTGAGCTCTCCTGCTGGGAGAGGGTGCACACCAGGATCTCCCCTTCAGCAGGGACAACTCTCCAGGTTACTCCTTGAGGCTGAGAGATTCCTTGACACAACAGCCCCTTACTAAGTGAATAGACATATTTTTGGGCTGCTGCTATTCTTCTCATCTTCTAGAGAAGTTTTATTTCATGTTGTTTACATCCACAAGTAATGCTTTTGCAAGTATTCTGATTTTCTATGAAAAAAAAGTGTTTAATTTCAACAGCTCAGTCAAATTAGTAGAACAATTTAAACACAAAACAAAAGAAAATAAAGACTTGCTACAAAAAGGCTGTCCCTGATGTGGAATTCAGAGGAGACAGGTGCGAGGTCAATTAGTGTTGATATTCAGCAATTCAGTAAGTTCACTATATGATTTTGATACCTTGACTTCAGGTTACTTCAGTGACCTTTTATGACTCATCTTCACCTTAGCTGGGAGCTAAAGATGTTGAAAATGGGAGTATCTCCTATGTTAATGTAGGAAATGGATTGGCAGGCAATGTTAGAGCATTGCTCTGTGAGTTTGGTTTTGGAAGTTGATCTCCAAAGCCTGAAGAGGTCAGGGTCTGTCTGAGCAGTGTTCTGTGCCACACAGTGGTGACTGGGACGAGAAGACTACTTTAAGCAGAATTGTCTTGTTAAAAATAAAAGGAGAAATAAAAGGGTAGTTCATTCTCCCTGAGCAGTCTCAACCTTCAAATTGTCTTTCTCTACTGGTCCTGAAAATTGCTTTTGTGTATTTGATCTGAAAAGTACTTTTTCCAGGAGTCCCATATTGCTTTAGACAGAATGTATGAGGACAGTGAGTTTTATACTTTTATTTTCAATCACTTTATACCTTCACTAATACGTATTGGCATTTAATCTAAGTCTGTCCCTCTCTCTGTGCTCTGTGACCTGATTTGCCACAAGCAGGTGGAAGCTTAGGACTCAAGCAGCAAAAGCTCAAATTAATGTCCATGAACATCCCAGTTCCTTTTCATGGTTAATCACTTTAGACTTGACCTGCGAAGTGTCCCTTGCTGCTCCTCTTTTGGTACAGAGCAGGTGTTACTTATTTTGTGGTTATGACAGTCATCTATATGGTATAGAACTAGACTATTGAAAGGACTGAGTATTGGTGGATGTTACAGCTTTCAGTTTGAAGGCTAATATTTATCTACAAATGTTTTTAATTGTATACAATGAGAAATATATGAAAGGAAATTAAGCTGTATTCTAAGATGTGGGGGCTGTCTCAAGAGCCATTAAAAAAGTTTAATCCTATATTTAGATTCTGTGGTACTCAGGTGAATAAAGTTGTAAGATACAAACTTTTTGACATTTCAGTAAATGAATTATTTAACTATGGATTGATTTTTGTAATCCCTCTTGCATTTTGTTTGAAATTCTTTTTTCCCCTCTTTTGTCAACGTGGTGGTCACTTTAAATAAATGATTCTTAGGCCACCTTCAGTGTCAAATGAGAACATGGCTCTTCAAGGAAAAAATGAGAGAAATCAGGAAAAACAGGAGGAACAGTTGGAACATGAAGAGCGTTAGAGGATTGCATCGGCATTTTGGGTTGGTTTTCATGAGGGGTTTTGTGACAGTCAGTGCAGGGTAATTCACTTCTTCAAGCAAGCTGGGAAAGTGAGCACCTTTTATGTGCTTCATGGGACAAAATGTCTCCAACCACCCAGTGGTGGTGAAGGTTCTTCCCACCTGAGAACAGACACAGCCTAGATGAGAAATTCCAGTTTGATGGAAAGAAAAAAATTTTCCAAAAAAGTGGTTAACCACTGGAAAAAGGGCCTTAGACAAGCTGTGGAAACTGCAGCCTTGGGGATTTTCAAGCCTAACTGGGCAAGGCCTGAGCGTTCACATGTCTCTGGTTGATGGGAAATGCAGAAAACTCCAGGTTGTTGGTCATGCTCAGCTTTGTTCTTTGGAGGCCTAAGGGTTGCTCACAGCCCTGGTGAGCAGGGCCGTGTAGTTCTGTACCTCGTCTTAAAGCAGAGACAACTGCTTTTGTTGACATTTTGAGACTTTTTTTAAAATTCATTTAAAAAAATTCACAAGTAACCTTGAATGTTTAGCAGAGGGAATCACACATGAGCTAAGTATCAGCAGCAGTGAAACCAATGTTTTTTCTATGCATTGCATTTTCCACTGAAATCTGGAATCTCTTTATGTAGCGTGATATGCTTAAAGTTTTTGTAATGGAAAGATAATTGGAATGGAAGAACTGCTTGAGGATTAAATTAATTCCTGGTGTGTGAATACTGTTGGGGTCAGCAGTTTGACATCAGATTTGGGGGGTTAAATTTTGCTAAAAAGATGCAAATGCATTTTGAGCATGAATTCTACAGTCATGATAAATTTTGTCACTTGGCATAGATTTATTCACATAAAATAGTGCAGATAGGCACATCTCTGCAAATGTTGACAAAGTTTAAGTGGCGATCTTTCAATTTATTTTTCTATTTTCTTTTATGTTTATGCTGGCATTTCTCTCAACTGTAAACAGAAAATCTTTCACTTTGAAAATAGTTTCTAACTTAGATTAACTGTGCATGAAATTTATAAATTAGAGTTCTGTGAATAACTTTTTTTTTCCCGCTTTCCAAATACTCCTTACATATTGCACTTTTTGGTCATTTAAATTGAAAGATGACTGTAGGGACCAAGAGAAGTAGGATGGGAACACTCAGTAGGTGGCATTGGTTCTGCTGCATATTGCTTGCCTTCTCTTCTTCTAGTCTCTCTAAACCTTAGAGGCAGGAATGTGGCCAGGCTGGAGTTGGGCACTTGTTATGTGATTCTTAAAGAAAAATATCCTTATATCAAGTTAATCTTTTTTTTTTTAATTTCTGAATCTCTTTTTTGTCAGTATTTCTTTTAGCTTTTTACAGTTACATTCAAATGTCTGTACTAATTGAAAAAGATAATTCCTAGGGTGGGTAGTGGGTTAAGACTTTAATTTCTTTACCATAGGGCCCTTCTTTTCAATGATTTGTTTCAATATGAAAAGAAGTGTGAATGAGGAGGTTTGTGTCTCAGAGGTTACTGTTTCAGAGACTCAGAAGTATTGACACCTCAGCAAATTTTATTTTTATTTTACTTCTACTGGGAGGTAGTTTGTGGAAAGTTTACAGCAATAAAAGGAAGGATTCTGTAATCAGCTGTGGTGATAGTATAACGGGGCTTGTCTGGAGAGGGTGTGCGAACAAAGCCAGCATTGTCTATCTTTTCTTCTGAAACTAATTTCTGACTCTCTCCTTCCCTTATTTTGTGAGGGTTCACCTTTTGTTGTGAATTATTGACAAGTATTTGTTTAATAAATATAAATACATACTGTCCACTTACTTTTAAGATCACTACAAAAATTATCTAGGCAACCTAGTTAACATGCTGTAATGGAATATCACATAGAGCTTTTAATCAGTTTAAATGCATGAGACATTATTCTTCATTATACTTGGGGTTCTTTGTAATGTTAATCCTGTACAATGAGGGGCAGTTGCAAAGATGAACTTTTCTTTTTGAAATGAGAAATGTCTTAGTGCTGTGAATCACCGGGTGAGAAGTCAAACCTTTTAGTTGTACATTGCTTTCCAAGGTTGGGATTCAAGAAATCATCACACAGAAGAGAAATGGAATTTACATAGCTTTTGGATTAGGGAGGCTGTTAAGTAATAGAAGTATGTATGTAGTATTTTAGATTGTTTATTTTGCTGGCATTTGGCTTCTCAAACGTTGTAGTATAGTGGAGAGAGACTACACAGATACCCACTCTATTTCCCTCTTTCAGAAAAGATTTTTCAAATCTAAGTAGGAAGAAGAGAGACGAGTGTTGACTTGGCAATGGAGTAAAGCTGTCTATCGTACTGACTTCTCTGTAGGCATTTTGGAGCAGGACCACCCAACAGTGTGTCAGTCTAATACTGCTGTGTTTCTGCTCCTCAACCTCGATGCTGGGGTAGTGCCTGGGAGGGCAGGTGCCGTGGGACCCGTAAGACATCCCAAGTGAGAGGAAAAAGATTCGTATAGCTGAACTTTAGAACAGACTTCATTGCTGGAGCTGCTGTTATTTTCTAGAGTGAAGTACATTTTGATAACTTAAATCTCTTTCCCACCTTTTGCTGTTTGTAATTTAGTATTGTATGTCATTTTAATTCTGACATAATTTTTTTATTCATACAAATACAAAACAGAATGGAAGTCGGATTTATTAGTGCTATTAAGTATAAGAATTAAAAGCTGCTCAGAATTGAAAATTGAGCACTCTAAATCTTATATGTAATTAATCTCATGTGAATGCCAGAAACAAGGAAGCCTGAATATGTTAATTATACATAAAACATCTTTCATTTCACTCAGGTGACCCAGATGTTACTGGCATCCTGAACTGTCTCGGGACATAAAGACCAGAAAATTCTAGAGGAAATGGGCACATTAGTGCTAAAAGAGAAGAGAGTTATTTGATGCTACTTTCCATAAAAGTACAACTATTCTATGTTTTGTGGTGTCCTTGAATAAGATGTACTGTAGCCTGGGTCTAATGGCAGTTGTCCTCACTGCAGCTCAAAAAGTACCAATGCAATTGAATGCCTTTCTGCTCCACTGCCTTATCTGAGTACTTCAGTAATCATCTTCAGTAGCTGCTGAAGTGAGCATTTCTGTTTGTTTCAGGTCGTTTTGTTTCAGGTTACTAGGGCTCAGTTGTGTTTTAGCATGCAATTTATGTCATTTTCTTCATTTCCAAGCTGCAGGAATATGCTTTGTTCTGAAGGCATTACAGCAAATTAGCTTTCTTAATCTAGGTGTAGCTTTCCATGACTTCTTAAGGGTGACTCTCCTGAAGAAAGCACTAGGGGAACAGCCTGTTGTATTTAAGAAATGGAGATTTGCTGAAAAATGCTGGGCTAGCTGCTGCTTTGAGCAGCTGAACCTCAAACAGAGCAGGACTGCGGGGCTGAGGAGGCAGCAGAGCCTGGAAAGCTGAATATGGAGACCATGAGTATTTGCCATGGAAAGTTTGGGCTGATCCTGTGTGGGAGGTTATAACCTTGAGCTTCTGGAAGACTGTGGAGCCTGGAGGTCCACTGTCATCTCAGAACTCCACACTGTTCTTTGGGCATAATTAAAAAATAGTTATTTTGTTAAGATCCTTGGGGCAGTAAAATTCCATTTTGTCTCTACTGTTGAGCAGCATTATGTCTGCCCTGGAGAAAACTTTGTTTGTTCTGAAATAAAAATGATCACAGCTTGCAGAGGTTAATTAATAAATAAATTAAAAGAAATAAAGACTGTATGTTTTACAATCCTCTTGAGTAAAATAAACATCTGTGAAAGGAAACATCCAAGCAGTGATCTATCTACTTTTAGTATATTCACAATCACAAGGTGAGAAATCTCATGGGGTCAACGATTATATTCCAGTTCTACAACATAGAATTCACATCTTAGGAATGTAGTTTTATTTTTTACCTTTTCATGCTGCAGGAATTTGCAGGAGGCTGTAAATATCAGATGGAGTTGCTAGTGAATGAGATGTGGTGATGCTAAGATTGTGGATTTTAATGCCTGTCCTCAAAAAAGCCCACGAAACCTAAGACTTTGGGTATTTCGTATCCAAAGTTAGAATCATAGAATTGTCCAGGTTGGAAGGGACCTTCCAGATCATCCAGTCCAACCATCACCCTCACTCTGATCAAACCCATCACTAACCCATGTCTCTAAGCACTAGGTCAACCCGGCTCTTAAATCCCTCCAGGGATGGGGCCTCAACCCCTGCCCTGGGCAGCCCAGTCCAAGGCTTCACAACCCTTTCCCTCTCAACATTTTGGTGCAACTTGAGGCCATTTCCTCTTGTCCCATGGCCTGGGACTTGGGAGAAGAGACCGACCCCCCTTGGCTACCCCCTCCTTTCAGGGAGTTGGAGAGAGCCAGAAGGTCTCCCCTCAGCCTCCTTTTCTCCAGGCTGAACCCCCACAGCTCCCTCAGCCTCTGCTCATCAGACTTGTTCTCCAGACCCCTCACCAGCTCCACTGCCCTTCTCTGGACCCACTCCAGCCCCTCAATGGCTTTGCGGTGGAAAGGGGCCCAAAACTGGACCCAGCCCTCGAGGTGGGGTCTCACCGATGCCCAGGACAGGGGGACCATCACCTCTTGGGTCCTACTCACCCCACTGTTCCTGAGACAGGCCAGGATGCTGGTGTCCTCCTTGGCCACCTGGGCACACTGCTGGCTCCTGTTCAGCCCAAGGGTGACCAACACCCCCAGCTCCTTTTCTGCCAGGCAGCTCCATCCACTCTGCCCCAGCATGTAGTGGGGTTTCTTAATCTTCAGATTTGTTACTGTATTCTGAAAATAGAGTACGTGATCTTATTATAGCAATTTTCCTGAAATAGGAGTTAAATTCCTTCTTTAGAAGTAAACATAGAATTAAAAGACAAAACCAGAAAAGCAAACCCACCAAATCCCCAAAACAAGACACCCAAAAGTAACGTGCTTTGAATTTGACTCTGTTTATGTCAAAACAACAGCAAAACATGTCTGGAGTTGTAACACTCCTGTTCTTTGAAATTGGCGAGTGGATTTTAGAGTTGCAGCTACTTGATGTAAAATAGTATACATATAAGTCCCTGTTTTGTCACTAATCCTGACTAAGCTCCCTTTCCACCAAAATATGGTCTAGACGTGGCTGGATTTTGCAGCAAAATCTTGCACAGAAAGAAATCTTGCACAATTAGAAAGGCTTGTGACTGAAAAAGCATTTTGAAATTACTTGTGTTAAGCAGTTTGCAGAAATGAGACATTAACTTGTAAAATCACTTCTGCAGTTGGCACGTCTTGCTATGTATGTGTAAAGTAACAATAAGTTTATGGCATTCACGTTAGGACTTTTTATGATAAAAAGGTAGAGCACTATATTTAACTGTTCTGCAAGATGCAGAAAATGTTCTGCTCAGATTTTACTTTATCAATCGTATTATTTCATCATACAGACTGACTTGCTTATTTTCATTCAGTAGTAAATTTAGATAAATTTTTCTGTGAATTATTTAACCCAAGGTCACAGTTAATCTCAGACATTAGCCCCGTGCAGTCATTTGCAAGTGTTTTCCTGTTCTCCCCTGGACGCATACTGTGCCTCTCCATTGGTAAATAATGGATTTAAGGAATCCAGCGTGAGAGCAATGGGTCTGCAATACAAGAGGCACTTTCTGATTTGATGTTTCAAGTTCCTTCAAAATATGTTAGATTAAACCTCTGCTGACTCGACTCAAAGTTTTTTCCTTATTACAATATGTGTGTTTTTAGGCTGCCTGTTATTAGCTGAGAACAGAGCACTCTGTAGTGCTAACGAGACATTTCTAGGCTAGCTAGTCACCTCTTTGTGAAACTCAGAATTGGTAAATAACAGCCAAGTTAGGGCTTCCAGTACATTATTAATATCTTAATATTCTATTTTTTATCAGATATTTGAAATATATCAAGGTAAGACATACTTTCATAAGCTCCTGATGTCAAAAGGTTTTCAGTTTTCCTCTTGCACTGTAAGCATTCAAATATCCTTCCAAAATATTTACATCTGACACTCTAGATGCTTCTGCAGAGCTCGTTCTTGGGTGCCTTGCCTGGCGCTGCAAGCAGTTCAGAGAGCAAGTGCTCACAGGCTCAGTGCAGCAGCTTTTTCTCAGCCTTGCCAGAAGGGATGCTGCTGCTGCTCACACATCTGGCTCCAGCATTTTGAGGGACTTCAGTGCTCCCGGTGCATGTCCTGGACTGGAACTTACCTTCCTGCTGTCTTCAGATGTGCTTTGAACTGGTGCATTCTTATTTTGGTGTATATTGTGATAGCTATAATTGTTGCATATATATAAGGGTAGATATTTTTATGAAATGCAGTGAATCTTCATGCAATTAACAACTTGGAAGATAAGAAACATCACTTGTATGACAGCTGGTCTTATAAATGTGCAGAGCTGTGTATTTTTATAAGCACTTGGTGCATCCTCTGAAAATGAGAGCTTTGATCATATTCCTATAAATCCCATGTTGTAACCCAGGATATGTTCTGCAATAGTCTTTTCTGCACCCTTCTTTCTGAAGGGTGAAGCCTTCAGAAGTTTTAACAGGTTGCTAAATATGTAGTCTGTTATTGTAAAAATAATACCCTGTTTTCCCTGGGTTACATATGTCACTCAGCAGTACTTGGTGCTCTGATGCAGAGACCAAATGCAGACCATAGGACTGTTTCCTACTTTATCTAGAAATTGCAAAATGTAACGTGGATGAAGCAGGGCTAGGAAACAGCACTGTCTGTCAAAGCTCCTGATCCCTTAACACGGGTCTCTGTTCCTCACCTGTGACTTACAGGAAACACCTTTTGAGGAAGTATAACCCCAGAGTTTATTTAAATCCATCCTTTGTCACAGGATGACTTCTGCACCCCCTGGTTTTATTGTTGCATTGGTCTGCCTGTCTCATCTTTGTTTCCCTGTTGTCCCTGTTAGCCCCCACTCCCTCCCTACCATCCTAACTTTACCTTTTTGTCTCCTTTCTTTGTGTCACCATAGAAGCAGACCATGAGGCTTTCTCTCCATCTTGAAATAGAGCATGGCAGCCTGGACCCTCCTTGTGTCTTCCGTGCTTGACTTTCCACTTGACTTGTTGTTTTAGGGCAGTCTGGAAGATTTTGTGGTCTGGTGAGCTGTTGAAAAAACAGACTTGTGAAAAATTGTGAAGGATTTTAGATGTATAGCTGCTGTGAATTTAGGTGGAGTATAAATAACAAGGTAGCTGGTTTATTTTTCAAGCTTCCTGGAGGTAGTTTCAAAAGTCATTTTCCAGTCCTGCATTTGAACAGCTTAAACTACTTTATTCCAAGAGGTTCCTAATAGTACAGTCTGTACTGACCTCCCCTGTTTTGCCCATATGATAAGGAGTTTATTCAAACAAAATTGAAACTGACAACCTTTTTTTTTTTTTTTTTGAGCACCTGCTTTTCCTGTTGTTTGTCTCCTGTACTAGACAAGCCGTTTATATATTTCACTATGATGCTGATGACAATTAAAGCACAGGCTGCTCTGACCTCTAAAATTTCTGTCAGTTCCCAAATCAGTTTCCTTTCAGTTGTTATTTTACTACCATTTAGTAACTCACTATTTCCACAAATCCTTCGCTTTTGGTGCTCTGCTGGCAACAACTGCTGATAGAGGTCCCCAGGTGCCCTGATGTGTGCAAGAGGCAAGACCTGACCTCACCTAGTGTCATGATTTCAGCCAGAATCACTGCACCCAGACTGACAGATGGCCCTTCCTGCCCCCCTCAAACGAGAGCAGAGGAAGAGATAAGGAGATACAGAAGTTTAGAGTGAACTAAACTACTTTAATGAAGATTTAATATACAATAAAAATAGAAGATAATAATGAAATAGATACAATATATACAAGACCATATCAAACCCCCAGGATGACAGTCCCGTCACCATCAGGCACTGGGGAAGTCCCAGCCTGGACTCGGTGATGGATGGGAACTGGGTTCCAGCTCTGGAGTCAGGAACACACGGGTCGGGATCAAAGGCAGATGGACAGACAGGGTCCT
>JAOWAV010000002.1:1468964-1503170 GCA_028571045.1 Scolopax bukidnonensis | reverse complement strand
CCCTCAGCCTCTGCTCATCAGACTTGTTCTCCAGACCCCTCACCAGCTCCATTGCCCTTCTCTGGACCCGCTCCAGCCCCTCAATGGCTTTTTTGTAGTGAGAGAAAGAAGAGCTGCTGCCAGAAGAGGTGGCTCCTAAATCGGTGGTGGTGCCTGTGAGGCGGGAAAAGTGGCCTGTGGTAAAGGGCGCTCACTTACGTGCAGGTGGAGCGTGGCTGCGCTTTATCCTTCATTTCTTGCTTGTTAAGGCAAAAATTAAAGTAGGTGACTTCTCAGCTTGTTATTTCAGGTGAATCAGTGTTGGGGAGACTTCAGACCACTGAAGGAAAGGCAGTTGTTGAGGGGCAGCTGCTGTAGTTTGAACTTTCTTCAGGCAAAATTTAAGTTTTGGTTTTTGTTTGCTTTTGTTTATTTTTAATTTTATTTTATTTTTCCCCAGTGGGACGATTGGGCTATTTACAAATTTATCCTTTAAAAGGGAAAGGTAGTGAGCTATCTCTGTGGTGGGTGGTCAGAGGAGTGAGGCGACTGAAGAATGTTCTGGAACGTTCTGGAGTGTTCTGGAATGTTCTGGAGTGTTCTGGAATTATCTAGGCGGGTGGGCTGGCTTGATGTCCCTCCCGGCAGCCAATCAGAGAGCACCTCTGGATGAGGTGGGCCAATCAGAACATGAGGTGGAGCCACAGGGACCCACAATGAGGTGGCTGTTAATGGGCTGTGTGGCTCCAACCCTGAGGGGGAGAGGGTTTGTGGGGGCGCCTGAGGGGAGGATCAGGAATGGCAGAGGGTGCTAGGGGAGAAGGGGGCCATCTGGGGAAGGTTTGGCCTGCCTCTGCTGGAGGAGAGGTCAAGGACTGAAGGACTGAGGGACTGAAGCGGGAGGAAGCCGAGGTGTGAGGAGCTGCTGAAACCGGCATTTTGGCTGGGCCCAGACCCGAGTGTTCCCATCGCGTGTGGGTGCCAAAGAGTAAGTAGGAACATCTATGTGATGTCAAGCTTGGGTTGACAGAGCTGTGAATTTGTTTGTCTCCCTTGCACTGCATCTGTTTAACACCCAACAGTTGGTGAAAAAAAATACTCTCAAAGAATATAATACCAAATTAAACATGGGAGTCTTAATTTATCTAGGTTTAGGCACCTATCTGTGCAGGTGTCTGACTTGCCTGTCTTTTCCATAGTCTTGTTTATTTAATGTTTATGCAAAAGCAAAGGAAACCTTGCTTCTTATACAGGTGCTACTCAACCTCTTTATCAAGGCAGCCATTGCATTTCAGGAGGCAGGGGTGTAAGAGTGCTGAAATGTTCCTGCTCTGCTACACGGCTGGTCTTTTGGTTGGAACTCTAAGAAAAGCTAAATGATTGTCTGCGTGCTTACAAATGTATAAAATAATGGAAGAAATAGAATTGTGATGGTGATGCATGGATGTATTTTTAAAATTGTACACAAGCACAAGTAACCATCAATCTACTCATGCAGCAGTTTTTTTAATTTATTGAGCCTACTTACTGCAAATGTTAAATGTACTCGTGTTACCTTAAAATAAGTGTATTTTAAATCACTGTGTCTGAGCTGACATAGCTGTGTATGTTTCTTTTCTGTTTTGTTTTCTTTTCTGTGTTTGTTTTCTTACTGTTGTGGTCAAATGACTTAAGAAAATACATATTTTGGAATATATTCCCTCTGTTGTTGAAGTCAAGGCTGATACTTGAAGGGTAGGTGGTGGAATACATTCAAAGGCATTAGTTATAAATCAAACCCATTCTTTCCCTAGAAAGCTTTGATTTACGAATTTCAGATTAACTTTTACAAACTTGCTGTAATTTATCTCAAATATGGGAATTTACAAAAAAGGAAAGTGAAATATATTCACACTGTGCACTCAAGGTAAAATTTTGATGCGTTATTAATCAACAACAATGTTTTCTAGGATGATGGGGATGTAATTCAAGAGATACATTTGGAGCAGCTGTTGTTCTTCTGGCTGAGAGAGGGACCAGAAAAAAAGGTAAGAAAAGCTTGTTCTTTTAACAGGAAAGCTTTTAATTCTGGTGGTTTTTTTTTTTCTCTGCTTGCCTAATAATAAAAAATGCATGTTAGGAGTTTACATAGAGAACCTATTGAACAGATAGAACAAATAAAGATTTTACAATGTAAATATTGTATAATACTAAAGAAAGTTAGTGTAATAGTGTATGAAAATAGGAGTCTCCAGAGGTATAAAAAGATGTGTTGTTTCTTCTCTTCTGCATGTACAAAAAATTGTTCTGTGATCTGGGATGGATTTATTATTCTTCATTGATTGCCTCATTCTGTTGGAGGACATTTCTGGCAGTAAAGCAGTAGACCTGTCACATCTATCATGATGTGTCAGAGATCTGTCAGGTCTATGGCTCTTTTTGAACTTTGCTGTTTCAGAAAAATGTAGCTGAGCATTATAGGCAGAAGTTTGACATTTTCAAGATGAAAATCAATCTTCTTTTATGTGGTGTTTCTCAAATAAGACTTGCGCTTTGATTGCACAAGTAGTGGTTTCACATGTTTGGGGGGTACAACACGGACCCAGAATAATTTGGGTGACAGATTTGACAGATGCTCTGTAATGTATACGAATGAAGAAATGATATAAGAGGTGCTCAAGGCAGATGGCAAATCAAACACTGATCTGCTGTTTTCACATATAAGCCTGAAGGTATGAGCTTGTATTTCTGTTTAAAGTGGGGAGTAACAAGGTAAACACAGTCTAGTATACTGTATTTAGAGGGAAAGAAAAGAAGTGAATAAGAGCTTTTAAATTCAATTGCTAAAAGTATGATAAACAATAAGTTGTCTTAATGGTATAAGAAGGGATCAGATGGAGCACTGCTGTAACTGATGGACATTGAACTTTAAAACTAATGTAAAAAATATTCAATTTATTTAATTTTAAAATGCATTGAAACAAAGAGGACCATTGTGTCAACACAGGTCCTTCCTCAAGCTGGCCAGCACCTGGGCTTTTACTTGTGCCTTATGGAGGTACTAGAGACAAAGCCCAGCCGAGGTAGTTGTATGGTAACGACTGCATCGAGGCTCAACAAACTTCTGCGAAGGGCAGCAAGGAGCCATAAACAGCCAGACAAGCACAAATAGTGGACAGGAAAATATTTTAATATTGGGTTGCTGCCCAGGAAAGATGTTGGGAAAGCTGTGGTCTTGTTTTATGATTAGTTGTGTTCAAGGAAACAGAAAAATACCTAAGTAAAAAAATGTTTTGATACTTAGTTTTCCCCTTCCAATAGAAAGAATTATGGAAATTCCCAAGTAGCAGCCATTTTTATTTAAGTGTAATGCTTTGGGAGGAGGAATTGCCTTGATAGGTATATGTCTGTGTTGATGCTTTTGGCATGTTTTTGATTTTGATAGACCTATAACCTTTTTGTAATCCACCCTGAGTAAAGGCAATCATTTTCACAAAATATTTCTTTCCTGTCAAATGTCATGGCTGAGAGCTACCTGCATAGCTCACAAAGTTAAAAAGGTTTTCTTTAAATATTTTAAAAAAACAGTTCAAGATAATTGGTCATTCTAAAAGATACATATTTATTGAAATGTGTTATGTTGAGGAAATACAAAACGTAATGGAGGCTTGCTTAGTTTGTTTTTCAAAAACATAGGAAGCCTTTGTGGTACCTTCTGTTGTACATAATCTGGTATTGGTATTATTATTATTTTAACAGGAGTTTTAAACTGGGAGTTTTCAGCCTGGTACTTTTTCATTTTAGTCACTAGAATACTCACTAATTTTCCACACATAATAACACGTCAGCCACAAAATGCCGACTCTATATTATTAAGGACTCTAGGAATGCATGAAATGCATAATTAGAGAAGGAATGGTTTCATACCTTGTAACAATTGTTTCATTCAGGACAACACCAAAACTCCTTAGAGTACGTGATTAGTCTTGAGTTTAAATAAGGTAACATCTAAGTTGGACTAATAATTTCTCATCCCTATAATTACTACTAATAATAAATTGGAGAAAGAGGTGTTAGCTATTTCTAAGCTAAAGACTCTGAGGAAAAAATATCTATTCCATTCCAGAGTAGACACCATTAATGCAGATTGCCTTTAGTCCATTAAGCCTTGTCACTGAGATTTTTTAAATGTTTGTTTCTAAAAGCTGTGGAAACTAAAGAATTAAAAGCCACCTTGATTTTAAAAGCATTTTTTATGAGCCTTAATAAAACGACGCTTTGTCTTAATTTTGTGTCTCCAGTTGTGCGAGAAATTAGACATTGTGTTCAGACCTCTTAGTTTTCTGATAGGTCTGTGTGGCAGACATGAAAATGAGATGCTGATCTCAAACCAGTGGACAGACTCTCTCAGAAGTGTGTATTTTTATCTAAACAGATAACAGCAAATGCTGGAGCTGTGGTTCCTAAACCCTTATACCTGGGATAAGGTATAAAAGAAAGGGATAAAAGAAAGCATGGGATACGCACTAGTTTTGTCTGGTTTGAGTTGGTTTGGTTTGGTTAGATAGGGGACTTTTTTCATTGGTGGTGTTATTTGAATTCAATCACATAGAAGATGTTAAGATTTCAGCTATCGCTATCCTCATCCAGGGTGTTTCTTTACCTAATAATTATTTTCAGTTTGAAGGTACTAATAGCTCACTTTGATGTCAGGACAGATTTTAACAGCAGTTGGCATGAAGTGTGCCGTGTATTCACGCTGAACGGAGAGAAGAATAGAGTTGTTCAGCAGTGAGCTGGCAGAGGAATAGAAGCCTCCAATCAACACAGTTTAAGAGCAAACGCTGTATTAATAACAGCACAGCTTTCCCCTGATGGTAGATAGTCAATGAGATCTGAGATATTGTTAGGTTGCAGGTTTAAGAGGATAATCTGGAACATGAGATGAGGGAGGATCCAGCAGAGAGAGGTGGTGAGGTTGGTAGAACTCCTTGAGAGTTTTAAAGTACCTTGTTGAGGAAACAGCCTTGGAAATTGTAAGGAAGCCGATGACTGTTCTTGTATTTGCTTTTTGTTCAGTGGAGCAGCATTTCTGTGCTTTCAAGGACTCTGAGCAGCCTGGTGTCAGAGAGGTTTGTTTAGCATCGAGTTTCTTCCCTGTGGAATTAAAGAGGGAAGGGCCTTTTGGCTTCTTGTTAGAATAGCACTGACTTTGAAGGTAAACTTTCTAGTTGAGTTTTTTTAATCTGATAAAATAGGGCTTCCTCTGGAATGCCATCAGTGTGCCTTTGCTCTTTCCTAGTTTCTCTGCATTTTGTGACATGCAGGATATACACTAAAAATGGTATCTATGCAACTTTTCTTCCAAAATGATATCCCCTCCCAGATGTGTCTTTAACATGTAACCACTTTCATCTTTGATAAAATTGCATTGATTACAAATATTCACGTATTCACTTTGCTAATGAAACAATCATTTTTCTTCATGTTACTGCAAACATACTGTGACAAACAGCAATACCTGGTCTGTGGTATTTGTGTCATTGTACCAGCTCTTTGAAAACCCAGACTTAAGCAGCAGAACTGCTCTTCGATCGCTATGGGTGCATTTATGCCTCGAGGATTGTAAGTAGAGGATGTTTTCACATCCTGTACTGATACAGATTTGGTGACAGAAATCCATGGGGTAGGCCAGTTGTTTCTTCAGGAATGACATGTTATCCTTCAGGTTCAGGTAGGAGAGAGCTCCCATGGGTGTGAAGGGCAGCCCCTCGCTGCTCTGCCAGGGGGTTTGCTGTCTGTTGCAAACAGGGCAGAGTGTTCTTCCCGACTGCTGTTGAGGTTTTCCTTTATTTGCCCACAAGAGCATTTCTGCAACAGTGCCATTTAATCCTCTTATATTGGTGTTCATGGAAAGATTTTGTAGCTGCTTGCTTTTCCAAAGCAAAATATCAGAGCTATGGAGGAAAGGGAGCTTATTTCCTTTCCCCCAGCAGTATTTCAGAACAGAAAGGGTGGGTTATCGTGAACAACCCAAAGCTTCACTGCATTACTAGGCTGTCCTTAGTGAAAATTTGAGTAGGACAGTAATTTGTGGAAACTGTATGCATCTACACCAGTGCCTCTGCAGTCATGAGGAGTTTGGCTTCAGTTCCGGAAATGAGATTAGTAGTAAAATTCTAAAATGTTTTTTTTCCTGTTCCTTTAAAGTAAAAAAACACCCACCTTTGGGGTTATTGTCAGCTTTACATCTTAATCATGTCTTAATTTTACTTGAGTTTTCTTTAACGTAGCTTTCAGTCTTGCCAGGGAACAGCAGGTGAGTCAGATACACACACTGGCAAGCATTCAGTATGGCACACTGCAAGAATTTGTACTTAAAACAAGCCTATGTCTCTTTTATGAGGTTCCTCATAGATCTGTCTCTCTGTGAAATTGTTCCCTTTCTTTTCTTACCTGTCCCCAGTTGTTTGAGTGGGGTATGTATTTCACTTGGTTTGGGGGGAGGCATTCCTGCATCTACAGTATTGCCCATATAGCTACAGACTGGTTGTATGGAGTAGTAGATCCACTTTTCCATCTCTCTTTGTAACCCAACAGACTTGCATAATCAAACCTATTTTTAAAAAATCCTGGTTTTATCACCTGGAATAAATGTTCCTGATTCCTTCAAGGTTAGAGGGTTATGACGGGAAAGTATAAGTCACTCTGTCTTTAGTTTTAAAATTGGATGCAAACTTTTTATGGTATGCAATTCAAAGATCTGTTAAATAAAACTGGGCGGTCAGTTCACTTTTGAGGATTTATTTTACAATGATAGAGATTGGCATTTAGTATAAAATATTTTCAACATTTCTGTTGTATTTTATACTACATATGAAAAATATGTTTTAAAAATTTATATTAATCTTTTCCTGCTTTGTTTGTTAGGGGCTATGCCATTTATAGAATATGAGCTCTAATCACATCCAGCATCAATTCAGATAATGCATAGGTATTGCAAAGCATTAATTCCTGTGATTAGTTGCTTACTCCTTTCTGAACTGTAAGTTTGGTCCTGGCAGCCTGAAGGCTTCGTGGAAGCCACAAAGAGGCCCTTGCTAAACGATGGTTTTCTGTTCATTGCCTAAAGTCTGCTTTGTAGGACCATTGCCATTCTAACGACAGACAGGAATTGGCACCTCAGACCTACTCCTGATGTTTTACTAGAGCTATAGATCATCCAGAGATGGTTTAGTGCAAAAAATTCCCTCAGCTGTGTCCCGTTGTGTATTTCAGAGTTGACATGGTGAGTGCTGTGTCCGTATTCAGTTTTGAACACCACCTAATTGTACAAGCACAGTGAAGACCACTGCCAGCTGGGCTAGCCCACCATACCCATTTGTTACCTGCTGGCTGCAGAATCTACAGGAAAGTAAATTGTTCTGCCTGTGATGAAATAGGTGTATGGACTTTGTGATTGAAAGTCAGGATTTTGTGAATAAAATAGCCTAAATTCTGCAGACACGTGTCATATCCAAGGCAAATTTGTAGAGAAGTTGCAGTGAAAAAGATTTATGAAGGTTTAGCAATAGAGTAGTTGACTTGTTGGGTGAAACTGGTGTTTCCTTCGCTACAGTGTCTTGCAGTAGAGTCTGAACTAGTACTGACAGTATAGACTTTCAGACTCCCTCTCCTAGTATCTTAGAAGAGGACTTAAAAACTAATTTAGTCCTGGCTTTTATAAAGGATGAACCTGAAAACCAATTTTTTCCATGCCTGTGCTATGATGTGGAACTTTCTGTGTCCCTTCAGCCTCAGCTAGGGTTTACTGATTTTTTTGACGAATGTGGTATCAGAGCTGGAGAAAAACACCTCATCCTTGACATTTGTGTTGCGTTGTGTGCCTAACATAAATTAAATCAAATGCAGACAGTTTATCCTCCTTACTGGTGATCTGATCTGTGATTATGTGAGGAACAGCTGGTATACAGTGTCTGAGGTGGGGTAACCAACCCTCTCTCCAAATTTCTCCAATGTAGACAAATTTCCTTACCCTAAAAAGTAAACATTTTAAATAGCAGACTAAATTTTAACAGGTACTGAATCTGTACAACTCACAAGTGATCCTAGTGATCAGGCCACTGGAAATGCTGTTTTTGTGAACAAGCATTTACTTTAGTTTCTGATGCTTCTGGATGAGAAGCTCAACATGAGCTGGCAATATGCACTGGAAGCCCAGAGAGCCAGCCGTGTCCTGGGCTGCATCAAGAGAAGTGTGGCCAGTAGGTCAAGAGATGGGATTCTATCCCTCTGCTCTGCTCTGGTGAGACCCCACCTGGAGCTCTGTGTCCAGCTCTGGAGTCCTCAGCACAGGAAGGACATAAATCTATTGGAATGAGTCCATTGGAGGCCACGAGGGTGATCAGAGGGTGGGAGCACCTCTGCTGTGAGGACAGACTGAGAGAGCTGGGGGTGTTCAGCCTGGAGAAGAGAAGGCTCCAGGGAGACCTTGTAAAGGCCTTCAAATATCTGAGGGGGCTACAGGAGAGCTGGGGAGGGACTGTTCACGAGGAAGTGCAGTGACAGGACAAGGGCAAAAGTTTTAAATTGGAAGAGGGGAGATTTAGATTAGACACCAGAAAGAAATTCTTTGCTGTGAGGGTGGTGGGACACTGGCCCAGGTTGCCCAGAGAAGCTGTGGCTGCCCCATCCCTGGAGGGGTTCAAGGTCAGGCTGGATGGGGCTTGGAGCAACCTGGGCTGGTGGGAGGTGTCCCTGCCCAGGGCAGGGGGTTGGAACTTGGTCATCTTTAAGGTCCCTTCCAACCCAAACCATTCTATGATTCTATGCAATGAATTAATTGTGCATAGCAAAGCGATATTTTTAGAAGCATGGTTTCACAAGGGTCCTAATTATTGTGTGCTATGTGGAGAGCAAGAGGGATATTAGATGTAATGCTGAAACTGCTTATTTATAAATTAATGTTACCTGTTAAAAATCAGTTAGCATTTGAAGAGAGCTGGTTGCCAGTACATTCAGTGGTGATATGTTTCTTGAGCAGGCGTAACAGTGATACATTTTTTTTCATTAAGTCCCTAATTAATTTTTTCCATTTGAGCAATCTGCTTCATATTTGGTGTTAAACTTCACAGGAGTATGATAGCACTTCATGTGATTTTACATTTGTCGTGTTTTCTCTTTGCATTTTTCACTTGCTTTGTATCACAGACACAAATCTCTCAAAACTGAGCATAAACGTATCCTTCTTTCACTCTTCTTTTTAACAAAGGGGTGAAGGGAATAGAATAGAAAAAATCCTTGCTGCAGTAATAACTTCCCTTCTTTGAATTTTCTACTGCTTTTTGAACTTACACATATTTTTTATTTAAATATTTATTTTCATTGCTTCTATACTATTTGATACTTTTTTTTCTTAAATCTACATGGGTATTACAGTTATTCTCTCAACATTTTTTATTCCTTTATATACACAGCATCATTAATCCATGGTCTGTTTTTCACAAAGTGTGGTGGGACACTGAGTTGAGTGTGCAGAACTTCATTCAGCCAAGTAATGACTGTGGCAATGCTTATCTGGGAACTCTGAGAAGCCTCAGAACAGAAAAAAAAGGAGGGAGGGAGGAATATCTGTGAATTCTTTAATATATTGAATAATATAATTCTCAAATATCTTAATGAATGACCTCTTCTGTTGTTGTCAAGACCCAGAGTACATTCCCCCTGTAGGAGTTTAATTGGCAAAGTTAGAGTTTGCCAATTTGAGTTTAAGGTCAATTCTGTGGCAAGGGAAGAAGAAAGGTAGAAGTGAGGGCCTGTCCCCTGGGAGCTGCTTTTACATTGAGGCTGCACCGCTGCCTCCCGCCCGTCTGCACCCACTGGCCCCTCATTGTAATAGAAATGCTGCACTCAGAAATACTGTTGCTCTCTACTTTTTACAGTATCAAATGTGCCATATAGCCCGTTTTGTATTTTTACCTTAGACTATGTTTTAGTTATGTCTTCATATATCTTACATCTGTTTAAATGTAGTAAAACATCAACATAAAAACATGTAAATCTTACCGTAGCTGTTGAAATAGGCATTGGAGAATTGAGAGGTTACTTTAGTTATAGCAAAATATCATGATAAGCTACTCTCTTGCGGTATCTGTTTCTCCCTCTTTCTTTCCCTGGAGTGTGTTGGGGTTTTTTAACTGGTTTATTTCGGGAAAATTTATTTTATAAAATCTGTGCTCCATTTCTCGCTATTATCTCATGGCATTTAACAAATTGTAAGTGGGCGTAGATATTAATGTGACTCAGCATTATTATTGGCTCACAAAATTTTAGCTATCTTGGGCTGTTTTGCTTTTTACAGAACTTTGTTTTGAAGGAAATGAGATGATTCCAGGAGTGTGTCTCAGGATCTAGTATCTAGTCTTTTCTGATAAAGCTTGAACGTGACTCAAGGTAGTTTAAGTCAGAAACCTATTAAAATGACTGTAGTTGCTGGGGCTTATGATTTTGTTGACCTGACTCTATATCTGAACGTTAGTTGGTGCTACTGCATCAGGAAGGAGCCTGGGTGGTCTGTACCCACAGCATGTAAACAACTCTCATTATTGATTTATTTGTAAACATCTGAATACTTACACTTACTTCCTTTTTTTACTAATTATAAGATGTCATATTTTAAATCTAAAACTTTATTCTGAGTCTATAATACTTTTTATTTACCTTGGGCTTCTAGTTCTTCCTATTTAATCTCTATATCTGATTGTTTTGTGACATCAGAGACACCTGATGTGTTTCTGTCTTGCAGAGTCTTCACTCCAGCAGAGAGTGAATTTATGTTGTTGAACTTGCTGATGAAAGGTCTGAAGAGAAATACAAGTATCCCTCCAATGTTCAATAATATTAACAGGGCTTGTATTTTATTAAATCACACACAAGTACTAAGTACATACACGGAGAACTATACGTTAAGGTTTGTGTATGTGTATTGGTAAACACATACTGGTTCTACAATAAATACACCTTTGAAACAGGAACATCCCATTAACTAGCACAGAAAGATAGGATGTTCTAAACTCTTGTGAACCCTGAAGTCTACAGAAAATGTCCTTTTTCTTCTGATGAATGAAGAACAGTCTTAGCACTGCTCACTTCATAATGCAGTCATGGCAACACGCGTGTTCAGCATGCAGTGCGCCTCTCCTTGGCTTGTGTCACAAGAGTGAAGTCCAGATGCGGCTGCTCTGTCATGCAAATCTGGTGAAGTCTTTGTTGAGCGCTAGGAAACTAGAAAGGCTACCTGGAAACTGCCAGCACAGTATGCAGTGGCAGGGGAGAGATTGTCTGAGAGCTTCAGGAGATCACAAACGCTTACGGTAATCCATCTGAGGTGCTGCTGGTTTGCACATTAATCTTTTTGGAAGCATTTAAAAATCTTTACTGTTAAGCTAACCTTCCGTTATTAGCTGATCTGCTGTAGGTTTCCCGAGTCCACAAAAATGTTTCTAAGAGATGAGATTTGTAATGTTAACTAAAGGATTTGGAGATTTTAAAGTGCTTATATAGAGACAGGAAACAAGAATGGGAATTTTCTGGCTCAGAAAAAAACCCCAAAACTTTAGGAAGTAGTGAACAGGAAAATATGGATGATTATACAGAAAGCCTTCAGTTGCCTTTAAAAATCACTTCTGCAGTTGGTTCAATAGCTAAATTATTTGTGATTAGCAGTGACTATAGAGTCTTGTAGAAGAGATTGTATCTATAACCATATGCACAATACTCAGCTTTTGATAGTGAATGCTCAATTATCTGTTGACTCTTAACCTGTGTTAAGGGACAGTTTATTATTTTGAAAGGCATTTTGGTAATCATGAACCATGAGAAACCATGGGGAGTAGCATTGATGACTAAAAGAGCAAGATTACGCCTTCTACAAATAAATGTTATACAGTAGTTGTTTTATAAATAAGAAAATGCTGCTTACTTTTGGAAGAGCTCTAGGAATGGCCTGTACTTTTCTCAATGTCCTCTCATGTTTAAATCAGCATGTAAACTGTCAGGCTCTTCTACTTTGCTGTGGCATGCTGTAGATTCAGCTTCCTGAAGGAGTTCAAAATCATCCTCCTTCCTTGAAACCAAGTCTTTTCCGAAGAAAAGTGAGCAGACCCTGGGACCGTGAATAAAAGTGTACCAGATGACCACAGAAGCAGTCATCTTAGTGGTGGATAAACTAGGGTTTGTTGATTTTTGTGTGTTATTTTGAAACTCTAAAAATACTGCAAATGCAATTTTAATGTTCATGAAATTGTACCATAGAAAGTCTTAAAATAGTTCTTCTTTTCCTTAGTAGCTGCTAGTTTCATGTAATTATGCGTGAACCTGGCTTTCATTTTAAAATGCAAGCAAGCCTCATGGCTGCAGAGAAGAGCATAACAAAGCTTTAAGCCTGTAATCTCAAAAGGCTTAACAGCAGAAGAAAATTCAAAAATCCTAATATATCGTAAACCTGAGGATTTTTACTTTAATTTTTGTTTTTGGCATCTGTCAATTGAGATTTGAATACCTGGATTTAACAGCACTAGGGCAGAGACCAAGGGACATATGAAGAGGGAATGGGGGGGCTTAAAATCAGAATGCCTGATGAAAGTAACGTGGCTTACAATTGAGTGAACTGATTAAAGATCTGTACGCGATGCACAACGAAGTTGTAGTGCTCCAGACACCAGTGGGCATGAAAAGGGAAGCAGAGCTGGAAATGCTGCATGGAACAACTGCAGTTATGGATTGTACCTTCTTTTCAGTCTTAGGCTGCAGATGAGGCAGTTTTCTGTGAAGGTGTCAAAATGTTAAGGATTTGAAAAGATAATCGAAGGGGGGTTTCTTTTGTATGGGGAAACTTAATGAAAAAATTGTCAAAAAGACATTTTTGTGGCAATAAAAATTTGTGATGCTGATCGTTATGATTCAAAGTCGTTTGCAGCATTAGTGGGTGCCATCATTGCGAGTCTAAACTGTTGCTTAAGTTGCTTCTGGGAACAAAACCAAAACAATGTTGACATATATTGTCTTCTGCAAAAGTATAATGGAAATAGCAATAAAGGCATGCATTTTTAAGAGCAGTTAAGCTAGACAAAGCTTATAAGAACTGTGTTAGAATGGAATGAAAGAACTTGTGATTATTTTAGATGGTTAAACAAAACTGTCAGTTCAATGTTGACGGCCTATCAAAAAATGTAAACAATGTCAAGGACTATTTGAGAGAGTGAAGTGCATCTCTGCTGTGTGAAGTTCTTGTTTATCTTCAGACTCTGTTTTTACAGGAGGTGCAGAAAAGGGGAGTGGGGATAACCAAAATCACAGAAAAGCTTCAATGTATAGAGTGCATATGTCTCAGGCTCTTCAGTCCAGTAAAGTGCTCATTCAGTGTGTATATAATGGTCAGTAAATTATGGGTAGTGATCATTGTCTGTTTTACAAGGCAAACTGGGACGTGCAGATTGGAAACAAATCTGCAGGTGGTTCTTGACACAATCAGTTGTGACTTTGCTGGCTGACATTTATGTGGTTATAAGGGGAAATTGCATATGATTACAGAAGAAAAATTTATTAGAGGTTAAATATCTAAAAAAGTCTCTGGCCCAAGAAGTCCCGAGTGGCACACTTTGGGAGTCTGAGAGCTTGTCTAGGTGAAACAGCAGGAATTCTCTAACAACAATTTTTATTTGAAAGAACTCTCACCTGATTAGCTGTGGTCAGAATGTGAGTCTCTTAAACAGTAGGGGAAAATGAAGTGAAAAACAGACTTAGGCCTTTACGTAGGGATTCTTTAAGGGAAATTTTATACATAAAACAAATGGATAAATAAAAAACAGGAGATAAATATCAGAATAGATGAAGTAACAGAAAAAGTAATTTGTGTTATGAATGTAAAATTGAAATCAACAGTAAATTAGGAGTGTTTGTTTTAAATGATAAATATTGATCCTAGAACAAGGGGATAGGCATTGCTGTTCTCCTCTCCAAAAAAAAAAAGGGGGGGGGGGGGGGCGGGAAAGGTTAAACAAACTATTAGTTTGCATGGAAATGAACAGTGTTGAGTTTATACGCTTGTTAATTTTTTTGGCTTGTGTATTTGTATGCCTTGGGAGAACTTTCACTTCTCTGATAGCCATTGTAGCACCAAATGCCTGCTTCAGGATGTCATCTTACTCTAAAAGAGACATGAAGTAGTCAAACGTGGATAGTGGCTGTTGTAGATAGCTCCTTCTTGGAGATGGCTGTAGTAGGACACCTCCTTTTTGTAAAATTTGGAAACCAAAGGATTTGGTAGTAGCAGCCTACTGAAGAACCAAGGAGAAAAGTCCAGGTGTAGGAACTCCAGGGAGACCTCTTTTGATCATGCCCTGTAACGTATTGCTCTACAAAAGTTTCCAAAATTTCAGAGTGTATCCAAGTCCAGCCGATGATGTAATTTTTTCTTTCTTTTTCCACCTTGTATTTACTGATCTGAGCAAAAGCTTTTCTTTCTTTGATTTAACTTGAAACTTGATCCATTTGGGAAGAACTTGGCTGCACAAATGGGTCTGAGGGTTTGGGGGCAGCTCCTCAGTAGAAAGTACAAAGAAAACATTAAAAATAACGAGAGGTTTCTAACCCCATAGTTCATTGTGAAGGATTGGTGTCAAAGTTGCAAACATCTGAAGGCATATGAATAGCTTTATAGAGCACTGATGTATGAGGCAGGTGACTTTTAACAGAGATACTGGAATTTATTTTCCCAGTTCCAGGAGGAGCTGTGTAAGCGTAGCCTGGTGTCAGGTACAGTGTCCATGGACTCCTCCATGCATGTAACTGTGAAGGTGTCTGTTCCAGACAAACTTGTCCTCACCCGACCGGTCTCTTGGCTGCCTCAGGAAGCACTGCTGGAGTAAGACTTCTCTGTCAGGCAACCTTTGGAAGACTGTGTGCTGTTCCTTTTGATCAATTACTGACAAAGAAAGCAATCTTTTGGCTCTGGAAAGCATGTGTTATGTTTGGTGGGACTACTGCTAGATACATAAAAACTATGTGTTTCTGATGCTGCTAAACAGTGGTAGAATTTGGCTATTATGTGTAACTGCTGGGCAGATGTTCTTGCCACTTCCAAACTGCAGTTGAGGTGTTAGGAACAGATCACCCTGCTCAAAGCCTTCAGTGGATGTGCAGCAGCCAACACCTGGGTGAGAATTTTCACATCACTTCGGAGTATGGTACAAGGGGCTGAATTTATGCACTGGCTCTGTGTGTGTGTGTGTTATTTGGTGGTGCTGTGGATGAGATTACTGGTCACATGTTATGAAGATATACGCCAATTGTCTGAATAATAGGAGATCAGTGGATATACTGACTGCAGCATCTATTTTCTAAAATACAGATTAGTATGATTTTTTTCAGCTTTATGTACAGTTTTGCTTCATTGCTTTTCCAAATATTTTATGAATCTGATAGGTTAATACCTTTGAAACATCACAGCAACTCAGACAGATTGCATATTCTAAACCTTATGTTCATCTCAGAGAAATATAAAAAAATTATTAGCAACATGTAATTTGAATGTAGGTACGTGTAGTGCTTTTTATATTCTCTAAGACTCAGTGGGATCTAGAAAAGTAAAGTGTGAGAAATGGGTTATTCGATAGTTCTTAAAATTAAGAGCATTAGTGTGAGCATATACTCTTAATTGTCCAAAACCTTGATCAATAAAGAACTTTCATCTGGAGAAAACCTGTTTAAACTGTAGCTTGGGCTAAGATACAGCTGAGAAGTACCCAATTTGGATATATAATGTTTGCATGAGTTGCTGCTGGGTGTGAATGATTTCCAGCACCTTTCAGATGTAGTCCAAATAAGCATTTACTTACTTTTCAATCCAAATATTTTCTGGTTTCCCGTTCTTCCTTTCTCCCTGTGTGTTTTCTCTCCACTAGCAGAGAGAGGAGAGTACTCAGCCTAGGTCTATTAAACCAAGGTTTAGGCTGCTTTCTGAGCGTTAAGATAAAAATTGTTTCTCCTGGAGAGTTTGTGTAGAAGCGTGTAAGGTGTCTTGATGAAAGGGGCACTCAAGGTGTAAGCATTGAATGCCCTGCTCGTGTGATCTTCTGCATTAATGATCTCTAACGATGAATACTTCATCTCTTTCCTCAACACACAACAGCATGAGGCTCGTCAACTTTACAGAACCATCAATAGCTTTGACAGGGCTCTCGGAAGGTTATTTTTTGCAACAGTGACCACACGGTTAATATGAACTCTTGGAGAAGCGTCATTTAAAGATTCATTAATTGTGCTTCCTGGTGCCTTCATAATAAGATGATGGCAGGAAAAATAGAGTGAGACATAATTGTGTCCAGTGAACTAATTGTCTTGATAAACATTATGTCTTTATGCTATTTGTTGGAATTGTCAGTTAGAGCTAAAATGGAGCCTCAAGGAACTGGCTTGTGTCTGCAGATCTTTACAACAGAGACCTCTACTGTTCTCAGTAACGTTATCATTGGTAGCTGGACAAGGCTTGGAGTGCATAGAAGATACTATCTTGGGCACGTGGCAAGTATGAAAAAGAGAATTACATGCTTAGTGGAATGGAACCCATGCTTGATTCTCTGCTTTTAAGAGAAGACCACAGCAAAGTCTGTTCAACTCCACTCACAAACCAGGGCTTTTGCAGGCAGTGAATGTGTTGTTCCCCAGGGGTTAGTACTGGGTCCAGTCTGGCAAGGCAGGCAACAGAGTGCAATGAGGCGTAGTACTGAAGATGAGTTTTTTATATATGCCCTTACTTAAAAATATTTTGTCATGTATAGGTATCTGATTTTGAAATTATTGTCCTCTAAGTTCTGCCCCCCCCCCCCCCAAAAAAAATTTTAAAAACGAAAAAGGAAAAAGCAATCTTTAGGCTTCTTGTGTCATGTGGAACTACAGCTTTTGCCATTTTGTCTACTTTGTATATTAGATTTGGAGCTGAGTCTGTGTCTCTTTCCTTACTTCCTCAATTTAAACTCGGGCTCAGACATAGCATTCCCTAAATTTAATCTACAAAGTCTCTGGTCCCTCAGGCTTGAGGTAAGCCAGCTTCATCATACCAAAACTCAAGCTTGCAGAGTGTATGAATGATGGATGAGTCACACCATGCCATTGCTCAACTGTCAGTAGTCATCTCCTAACCGTGGTTGGACCCATAGAGTTAGGGTGCCTTTCTTTTCCATTAACCACAAGGGATCAGCAAACAGGACTGTTTCCAAATGGAGCTCGTTCCTCATCCGTTTGGCTCCTATGGAAATTACCAAAGTCACAGTGATTTGGGAGACTTCAACAAACAGATGGTCTCGGAGGGAGTCAGTCTTGTTCTGATATATTTATCCTTGGAGTGTAGCCATGTTTTCAGGGGCTTCATGTTGAGGGAATTCCTTGTGTAAGACTGTAAGTAAAATAAAGGTTAAAGGAAAAGGTGAATTGTGACCGTGGCCTTTATCTAAAGGGTGAGCAGCTTCCCAGCCCCAGAGCCAATCCGATGGCAGGTGTACTGTGACAAGCATTATGCAAATAACCATGCAATGCTGGTCTATCCAGTACTGGCCAGTCTATCCAGTACTGGCCTGCCTACAAGAGCTTAAAGTCTTCCTGGTGCCAGTCTTGGATCCTGGTGCTTGAGAAGGTTTTGCAGGTTTTTTGGGTTTTTTTCTCCTCACAGTGCAGGAAGTTGTACATGCTGTACCTATCTGTAAAGCTTGTCACTTGCACTAGATTGTAAGAAGCATGCTTATGCCAAAACTGGGGCTGATTTTCAGAGCAGCGTTTCCGTATATAGGAGCAGAACAGTGAATTGCAATAGGAACCGATCTGATCCGTAGCTAATTCCATGCTGCTTTTATATAACATTGATCTAGAATCCTTATCTGTCTAGAATTCTTTTCCCTATTAGCATCAGGGAATGATGATATAATTATTTTGAAATAAGGGTGATAGGATTTTCTAGCATAATGTTTTGGCATTCCATAAAGTTAAATCCTGAAAAAAGCCCCCTAGACAGGCATTGGATTGAGAGCTGTATACTCTTACAGCTGCTGTGCTGTCAGCCAGCCCTTTCCTGGTTTTTATCCTCTTTTTCAACAATCTGAGAAAAAGCTGGGGAGAACCAGGCTTCGTGTGCACATACTCTGCTCGGGTGCTACTGAACAAGCATGGATTTCATCTCCAGTAGCACAGCACAGATTTCTTGGCTATTTCCTCAGGCCTGTTTTCTGTTTGGGGTTATGACTGGTCAGGTTCTGGCATCTCCTTATCTATAATTCCTGCTGTAGTTTTCTGTAGCCTTAGGTAACTATCATGACCTGTAGCAGCAGTAAAGTCCTGGGCTCTTTGCCAGGTTTTCATTATTCTTTTTTTTTTGTGGTGGCTTCCTCATGTACAGACATCTTTTGTATTTCCTCTCCCTTGCCGTGTCCTGGTCCTTGCTGCTGTCCTTTCTCTGGTGCTGCTTTTTTTGATCACCATCCACTGGCCTTCCCTGAATCTCTGTGCCGTTGTACACCCAGTCTGTTCTTCACTATTATTCCTATCAATTTACCTGGTGCAGTCACTGACATAGTGATCTGTAGCTCTCTTGGTCTCTCCAAAGCCTTTAAACGTGAATTTAAGTCAGGGATTGCAAATGGTAATTAACTGTTTCACTGGAGAGATCTTTTAGACATATTGTGTATTAGCTGGTTCTGGTGATTTCTTATCTTTTTTATTTTTTTAAATTTTTTCCCATAGGCCCTTCTGCCAGCAGTTACGACAGATCCTTTGAGAAGTCACCCGTACAGAAGGATTCTTGATTTTCCAAACTTCCCTTTGTCAAATGTACAGACAGAAACATTATTCTGTGAATTCCTTTTCTATGGTTTAATCATCTGTTGGCTCTTCAGGTTTCTTGGGAAGCTTTTTTGCTTACAATCTGTTTGAAAAAAAGATTAACTGCAAATGCAGTTTTGTGACTTCTAGTTGACCTGCTTTATTGTATTTTTATTTGTAACCGAGAAGAGTTTATGGGCCTTTCTCCTAGGAGCACTAGTTTCTTTTTATTTTTAGATTTGAGTTTTTCTTTGTCCATTATTTATTTCTTTTAATAGATATTGTTAAGCATGTAATACAAAAATACACCTAGACATGGAATTTGAACTCGTAGTAAATTCAAACCCCTTGAGTCATAATCAGTAATGTATTCAGTCCAGCTATAGTGGAGTCTTTGTATTTAAGACTACTATAAGGGTGCTCAAGTTTGAAATTGTTTTGAAATCTTAGAGATTGATAGCAGCCAGCAATATAGATGGAAAACTTACTGTTTTTCCTTACTGGTTGAAATTAAGAGTCTTTTGTCCAAGGGAGCTGGGGAAATTGCTGGTTACATCAAGGGAAATTTTGGTTAAGTATTGGAGAAAAATATCACAATGAAGGCAACAGTGAAAGCAGGTTATTCAGGTTCTGGGTTTGACAGCTTGGGGTATAAAACTCCTCTGCTCTTAATTCTGAAGTTAGTCCTGCTTCGGAACTGTGGGGGATTGGATCAGAGATGTCCTGAGGTCCCTTCCAGCCTCAATCATCCTGTGATTTGGAAGTGTCCTCGACGATTATTCCTGAAGAGACTAAGGGGCAGAATTTATTCTAACACTCGTACAAGAAAGTCCAGATAAGTTAGATGGTTTCTGAAGCTGAGCTTTGCTGATCCTTAGATAGTATTGTCAAGGAGCCAGTTTTCTTGTTGCTATGTGTATGACAGGAGTAAGAAATGCCGCTTCTCTGGAGAGTCTGCTATTCCATTAGAGGGCTGGTGTTTCAGTTACAAGTGCACCGTGCCTTTGCTTCTTCAAAATAATTACCTGAAGTAAGAAAAGAGCAACAGCTTCTCCACTGCAGCAATGCAATAGAATGCTCATACTGAAATATTTAACAGCTGTTCCAATACCACGCTTTTCACTCTGATATGGAACTATATTTTAGCTGTGAATTTTGTAGTCGAAGTCTTTAGCATTTCAAATACTGTTGCCGTGTTCCATGTGCAAATGCCTTGTGCAGGTGTTTGGGAATAGCAAGGAGGTCTGGCTCTGGCATCAACTCTAGTTGGTTCACTTCTTTCCTCAGGAATAATGGATGATCCCATCAGCCCAGCATAGGAAATTAGGTTTATTAATACTCCATTCTATTCAAGTAGCAGGAATTAAATATGAACTTGCATCTCCTCATGGTAAAGTAACTTGGGTCACTGAATGTATTTCTGCCATCTCCACATGCCAAAAAATTTGTCATTTCCTAATCAGCAGTCTCGCTTTCAGACTTCCCAAACACACAGAGCACCTCTAAATCCTTTGCACAAGGACTCCCGGGCACCTCTGCCATATGAATTATCCCATCCGTGTGTGTTGCTCAGAGTAACTCCTCTTTACCAGGCCTTGTAAAGCTTGAATTGCTGCAGAGGAACCCCTCCCCTGGCTGCCCCAGCTGCCTGATTGTGGTAGATGGCCCCTTTCAGCAAACATGCTAGATCCTTTCAAATCTGGGGTAAGGAATGGCTGGAAATGATATGGTTTCCTCCTTCCCAAAGGAATGAGGTGAAGGAGGAGGTGGTCCTTTGCCAAATGGCTGGGAAAGGGAAGGGTATATTGGCACACCTCAGGGGGCACACAGGTGCTCTTGTGCACCCAGACAACTCGTATTTGGTGTCCTAAGCTGGCATTTCAAAGGCTAAGGTCAGTGTGCTGCTTTGCTTTGAATTTTAGCAATGGCAAAAAGGGTAAAGGGTTGTATCTCTAAGTGTCTCCAGCTCTGGGTTGTCTGACTCTCCCAGTTCAGTGGTAATATCATGGTAGGTTCTGCCAAGTGTGAAGTTTCACCCTGTATTTAGTTGCATGCCTCTAGTGTAGCAGCAGAAGCAATTGGTGTGGTGTGTTAAAAAACAATAGTTTGGTAACACTTCTCCCATATCCATCTGATGTGACACATTTCAGTGAACTGAAACAATTATTTTCTTGTCTTGGGGAGTGTTTGTTTCCTTTTCCTTTGGTAAACAAGCAAACAAAAAGTTGAACTACAAGTCCTCCTGTAAAGACAGATGCAAGATTCACAAAATCATCCTTCTTTTCTCCTCTTCTCTTCATATGTCACCATTTTCCTTTTGCCTCCCAGAGTAACCAGCTGGATTTTTTTCCTGTTGTTTTTTGGGTGCTTGTGTCATTCTGTTGGTGTGCACAACATTTCTTTCTCTATTTTTCTTGTTCAGAATCAGGTACCACCTATTCCCTGCTGCAGCGCCTTGTTATCAGCTGTGTCACTGGGGCCATCTCCATGGGTAGTTCTTTGTAGCTTGTCCATCCACAGACTGGCTGGGGTTTCACTGTGCTCAACAAGTGAATTGCAGATCCTTATTGTTCTACTGC
Organism: Scolopax bukidnonensis; assembly: GCA_028571045.1. Lineage (NCBI taxonomy): Eukaryota > Metazoa > Chordata > Aves > Charadriiformes > Scolopacidae > Scolopax > Scolopax bukidnonensis. The sequence goes on along the minus strand of JAOWAV010000002.1, from coordinate 1,481,766 downwards.
ACATTCCTGAGCATAAGCAATTTGGGAGCATTTTAGAGAAACATACTTTCTGTAGTGCAAGATAAACCTGCACACAAGCAGTGGTGCCCAGGACACAGTTGTGCTGTTGGAAAGTGGCTAGCGTGGCAGCAGAATGACAAGCAGGTGCATGCTGCAGTGGTCAAAAGAGAAGTGGGAACTCTCCTGGGAATTGGGTAACAGTGTTCTGTAATTAAAACAAAATGAAACAAAAGAAAAATTGAGTCTTAAAATCTGTGATCTCCTTCTGTCACAGCTTTTGGATTAACTCTTTATTTTTATTAGTTTTGGAGAAATAAACAATAACTCGAGACTTTTTTGTTTCCTTCAGGAAATGTGCTGTAATTCCTGATTTTACAAGGAAGGTGAACATAGGTGAATTGTATTTTGCAGCAGATGATTCACTAGCTTAAATATTGGCCTCTTGAGTTTTGAGGGAAATGAAATGGAAGCTCAGCAATCAGCGATGAGTTGCTAACACCAGCATTCAAAATTCATGTAGAGTTTTTCTAAGTCTAAAGCTGTTACTGTTTGTTTAAATACGAAGAGGCTGTTAGTAGAGACCAGGCTTTGCTGGACAAGTCTTTCCTTATCAGTGAAGCCACTGTGGAGGTTGTTCTGTCGTTGAAATTCTCCTGACAGGCACTTCCGCTCCTCGTTTAATGGCTCTCTGGAGACGGGTGGCTCTCAGTCCTCAAGCTGTTCTTAGCCTGCAGAACAACAAATCAACTTTAGGACTGCACACTATAACAGAAAATGCTGTAGTGGAATATTTGAAACAGAAGTGTGAAAGGAAGTGTAGAACTAGCATTCTATGGATGGATTACCTTTCTTTTGGTAATTATCATTATCTTAATTTTTTATTTGTTTTCTTGATCCTCTGTTAAAAAACCCACATACATATTTACTGAGTAGGGACACCTCCCACCAGACTGGGTTGCTCAAAGCTCCATCAAGCCTGGCCTCGAGCCTCTCCAGGGATGGGACAGCCACAGCTTCTAAAGAATTTCTTCCTAATATCTAAATCTCCCCTCTTTCAGTTTAAAACATTGCCCCTCATCCTGTCTCTCCACTCCCTGATCAAGAGTCCCTCCCCATCTCTCCTGTAGCCCCTTTAGGGACTGGAAGGGGCTCTAAGGTCTCCCTGGAGCCTTCTCCAGGCTGAACAACCCAACTCTCTCAGCCTGTCCTCACAGGAGAGGTGCTCCAGCTCTCGGATCATCTTTGAGGCCCTCCAGAGGAACGAAAGGCTGGATAAAGCATCGTCCTTTCAAAGTTGCTCTTTCACTCATTTTACCTTGACATGACAGGCGTATGTTGCCCACAAAAAATGTGGGAGCAGAGAAAAGGTTAGAGCCCCCTGTTTGGCTTGTGCCTACATGGTGATGTGTGTAGTTGTATGATGCCTGTTCTACATTAGCAAGATCCCATACACAGCAAAGAGGAAGTGTTCCATCAAGTTTTCACTTACTGGAGGTATGAAGAACTGGCATGAAAACTTGACATCTTCAACTGAGTACAGAAGATGCTTCTGCAAAATGAGACATTTTTGTAAAGTTTTATTTTAGCTCAAGCCACAAGTTATGTTTTATTTTAAAAACTAAATGTTTGAAATCCTTTAAGAATTATCCAAGTCAGTGTTTTTCATATCTGTAATTTTTATTTAATACATACCAAATGTAGTCAGATTTCCTTTGTCAAATATGAAAAAAAAAGTATTTGATTACTTAATAAAATAAAAAGGAGGTGAAAGGCTTTTAAAACTAAATGCTAAATTTGACATGAATTTTTGGAAGTAGTTTGGGTCTATCCATTTCTATTATCTCTTAATGGTAATTTCTAGCTCTGTGAACCAAAACTCATTCAACTGAACCATGAAATATCAGGAAAATGGATCAAACACTGTTTTATTTTTAAAATAGAAACAAAAGAGGAAAAGAAAATCTATTAATTTTTCACAATTATGTTAGGAGATACTTTTTTTACAGTTGGAACACCTAATGTGGGTAGGTACTTATATGTGGAAAGAAAAGTAAGAGAACAAAGTCCTACTTAATGTCAGTCAGAGGAGAAAACCTGAATCGTTAGTTATAAAATATTCTGTTGAAAGAAGTTAAGGTTTTTTCTATGTGTAAAAGAAAAAAGGGTATAGTTTTTGAGCATTCTCTGAGGTCTGTTTTGTCTATGAGCTTCTACAGTTTTAGTACATTATGCACAGGAAAGGTAATACCTGTGATTTTTATTTTTAAATGGATCGGACAGAGACTCCTCAGGGTTGTTAATTTATAATTATTTTATCTAGATATGTGCTATCTAGACATCCCCATTGAGACCAAGTGCTGAGCAAGCCTATAGTAAAAGGCACTGTGGCAAAATTTGTGTCTTGTTGATATGAGCAAGTAGGAAAACTGTTTTGAAATGAGGATGACTCATAAAGGCCTGTAAGCCCATTATGGCGGCTATACCATACTGGAAGCACATCACTGGTTTATGAGTGAGGGCTTTGTGAGACTTGAAAGAGCAGTGCAGGAACCAGAGAAGCAGCAGTGAAGTAGCACAACTGTGTAGCCACCTAAGAGTTGTCTGTAGTTCATGTATGAAGTGTTTGTATTCGTTGTTTGTGAATAATTGGGAGATTTTAAGGCTATGCAAAATTATTATTGCTGTTTAATGGAATTAATACAGCATACTATACTGTGGTTTTCATTTACTGCACTGTCCTCCATCTTGCACAGTATTTATCATTCCCAATGTATTTTTTTTCCTCCTATTGAACTGAAATTTTCATTATGCTATAGATACCTGTGTTTCAATGGCAGGGCTCCTGAAATACTTGTGTTATCCATAAGTACTTGAATTATTATTACTCATTGTGTATTTTTTTACTTTGAAAGGACTGTGGGGACCTCAGGAGTCTCCAAGACCATGAATTTCCATCTGCCTTTACTATAAGCAATCACACCATGCGCTTCCTTGCAGAAAAGCAAGTTCTGTCTCAGTAGCAGTTAGTATTTTTACCCAACTGGTTTTTTTGAGAGACTGTTTCAGAAATGTGTTCCTCTGAGTAAAAATCTATTTTTAATATCATTGTAGGTTGATTCAGAATGGAGCCATCACAATGTGCTTTCTGTGATGTGTGAACAATGAAATTGTAAACCACAGTTGCTCTGTTGTCATTTGTCTTGTCCAGACCCAACATAGAGCTGGCAGCTATGAAAGGCCTTCATATATTCCATATGCATTTCACTTTAAATTAGTAGGTGTTTTGTGTGTAGGGCTGTTCCATCCTTGGATATTGGATTAAACCACTTATGAATAAGAGGTTAGCAACAAAGCAATTCAGTAAGTTGTGAATAACAAAGGAATATTATTACAATGCTAACAAAATCAAGTGATTTGTGACTACCTGCAGTGTAGTAGAGTATGGTATAATTCTATTTTCAATCACACTTACAATGTTCTAAATTTTCCGCAATCACATATAAGAGAAACTTGGGAGGGTTTCAGTACTTAAATCAAATTTATGTGTTCAAATGATTGGCTCAACTTTTGGAGCCAGAAACCTACTATTTTGCCACCTGAAATGAGTGGCAGTGCAACCTTCAACAAATCTTGTCTAAAAGAAGAATGAGTGCCTGAATTAATTTGCATGATTTTAGATTGCTGAAAAGTTCTGATTATTATGTAGTCTGTGGAATATTTATACACGCAGTGGGGAGAGAAAAACAAGCTTTACTGACTTCTTTGATGTTGAGTATTTGTTAAAAAGTCCAGATGTATTTAATGCAGAAGATAGCATGAAATCAGTGAAAGTTGTCTGGTCTCTGATAAAGTAATCCAAGAGCAGAAGCCACCCTGACACCCAGGGATCATTACAGACACCTGCACCACACGCCTTTGAAGATCAAAAGGCTGTTAATTACTTTACTTGTGCACAGAGTATGTAAGGTGTCAACACAAACTACAAAGAAATCTAGTAACATTCTGAGATCGATGCTAGGCCAATAGCTTCATTTTACCTGATCTTTCTCAAAAGCTTTTGAGTATAAATAAAATTGTTAAACATTTAATTTGACATTTTGAAAGCAGTAGTGTTAAAAAAGATGCATATTAGGATAAAATTGTGAGAAACTGAGTTTTAAAGGAATTTCAAAGGATGTGAAGATGGATGATTAGCTCATACTATTACAGTATCATAGATCTTAGGCTGTTACTCAGTAAAAAGTGAAGTGTTCAGATTTGCATTGTACTCATTTTTAAGGAATGAAATCACTAAAGATTTGTAAGAAGGAACTGGTTAGTTTGAGGCTCAGACACTGGCATATGTCTGAGCATCATACAATTAAACAACTAAGAAATAAGAATTTATTTTCTTCTCTAAAGCAGAAAACACGGACTACATTAACATTTTGATAACTGCTTATATTCACAATTACCTGAAAGCACTAGTTCCCAGGTGGTGAGGTGAAATAATATTGTGAGATATTAATCAAAGGGAATTATTTTCAGCTGTGAATTTGTGAGTTAATTAACAGGAGTAGTTATGGACTGTACGCTTATTTCCATGACAGATTGAGTGATGACTACTTCCTAGTAGCAGATGAATACATTTCCTTTTACTTAGGCTTGCTTCTTCATTTTAATGAAAAAGGAGAAAGGTGCCTGATAATTACAGAACTTCTTCATAGGGGATTGAATGTTTAGTTCTGAGAGACTTATTACTCTTAAACTCTTGCTATCTTGGACCTACTTTCATGTGGACAGGAGTTTGTGGGACATTTTTATGTGGATGCTTTCTGTTGAATTGTTCTTTCTTTTGAAAAGTATAATGCCAAGGTAGCAGTGGATAAGCAAACAATGTTGGACAAGTATTAAGTATCCCTGGGGTTTGCAGTTTGTAGGATGCTGAAATGAACTAAAAGGAAGACTGAGCTGTTACTTTTCATCCTCTGGTCCTATTTTGGTATGTGATGGCCACCACATTTGTCAGGCATGACATGTTGGCTGTTACCAGTCACCTCCTGATGTTCCATGTGCCTCAGCAGAGATTTCAGCAGGATCTTGCCAGGCCCAGAGGTGAGACTGACCGGCCCGTAGTTCCCCAGAGTCACCTTTTTTCCCTTTTTGAAAATGGGGGTTATGTTTCTCCTTTTCCAGTCGGTGGGAACTTGACCAGACTGCCATGACCTTACGATTATAATGGAAAGCAGCTTAGCAACTTCATCTGCCAGTTCCCTCAGAACTCGTGGATGGATTTCCTCAGGTCTCATGGACTTACGCACCTTCAGGCAAAAGGTCATAAGAACTTTTAGACTGCTTTTTCAGGAGGTGCTTTGCAAGGCAGAATAATATCAATCTGTGGAGCACTAGAACACAGCAGTGATTGGCTCCAACAGCGGTGAAATGGCCAGTGTGCTGAGAAAAGTTTAAAAACTGGCTAACGCATGGGTGCCAGATACCTGTAGCAGGATCTGGGATAATAGATATATTAGCATTGCAGTAATTGGTTTCTATTGATTTTTTAAGTTTGCATTGGAGAAAAGCGGTCTGCGTGTGTTTACGTGGGGAGAGGGACTGCAGAACAGTGTATTTATCCAAAAAGCCCAGGCACATTTAAAAGAAACACCACTGGGTGTGCTCAGCAGCAAGCTTTGAACATGTGGGGGAAGTTTGCAATAACAGGAAGCTTTCCCCAGGTTCTCTGTCTGCTGCTGCCCTGTGAAGCCAATTGAAATTTAGCAGAGAAAGGTCATGTTAAGAGGAGCTGGAGAAGCCTTTTTGATTCATCAGCTGTGTAGGAATCGGAGGTGCCTGCTGCGAGGCACTGCAGGGCTCAGTGTCTGTGCTGCTGGGTCCGATGCACTAATTGCATAATGGCTCTGCAGGGCAGTCTTCAGATGCTGTGGGAATGCTGACTGCAGATTCTTTAGCTATTGGTATATAAACTACTGGAACTTCTTGTTGTAACCTCGTGTATGAACCAGAGAGGATTGGGTGGTGGAAGGAACGTAACAATCTACAAATGCAGGACATATTACTACAAATAGATTATTTTTTTTCCCCCATATCCTTGGTAGGTAGGACAAGTTGAACTGCAGAAAGAAAGCTTGATGTTAGATGGTGTGAAAAAATTCTTAATGTTAAGGACTGGAAAATGCCAGAGTGGATTTTCATGCATCATTTGGAAGTCTCCATCTGTAAGAAGAGGTTTAATTACTCTTTTGTGAAAGGTGAATGAACCTCAGAATATTTACTAGACTGTCTGTTGAGATCCCGTCTGTCTGTGTTAACAAGGTGTGCCTTCCTATGGTGAACTCTAGAGAGGCTGGCGAGCTATAGAAATTCTTTTTCTTTGAAGTCTCTCACTATCTTGATTTTTGTTTGAGCAATTCAGTAGCCTTATGAGTGAATTTCTGAGTCGAGAAAAAGTTTTTCAGCTACGACCAAGGATTCTGCATATGAATGCAGAAGCCTGCGGATGTGAGAATCGATGGCCTTCACTCGGACATGGTGCTGCTGTTGAACTTCTGGAGAACAACAACAGCCCAGAAAAGACATTTTCCACTTAATACATGTCCCCTGGTAGCTCTGTGTTGATAGGGTAGGAATAACAGACTTTCTAAGGAGCGCAGTGGAGAGACGTGTGTGTTCATGCTTGCAGGGCCAGGGATTCAAGTTTCAGTGAAGGGTCTTAGCAGTTTTGGTTACAACTAGTGATTTATTCTAGCAGGAATAATTGTCGTAGTTTGGGCCAAATCTGCCATTGACCCATGACAGATGCTCTCCCCCCATCTTTCAAGGAGAGGAGGAGGAAGGATAAAGAGATTTGCGAATTTAGAAGGCACTAAAATTCTTTCATGAAATACCTAATAATAAATAATGAAATACTAATAATAAAATGAAAAGGAACTAATATATACAATATATTACAAGACCATATCAAACCCCCAGGATGGCAGTCCCGTCACCATCAGGCACTGGGGAAGTCCCAGCCTGGGCTCGGTGACGGATGGGAACTGGGTTCCAGCTCTGGAGTCAGGAACACACGGGTCGGGATCAAAGGCAGATGGACAGACAGGGTCCTCCTCGGACGTCGGCCATTGAAGGGAGAGTCTGAGCCTTTGATCCCTCAGCTTTTACACTGAGCGTGGGGCAGAGGGGATGGGATACCCTGTTGGTCAGGTTTGGGTCACCTCTCCTGTCCCCCCCCTCCCTGCAGGGGGGGCCCCTTGATGCTTTTCCACTTCCAGCCCTCCAATGGGGCAAATAACAAAGTTAGCTAATCTGTAAACTGATGATTAACTTTATTATGTTTTACTGTATTTTACAAATGATATCTTTCGAGGCAGATTATTCCAATAGTGGTTAATTCTGCTTGAAAGCAGAATTTCACTATTATCTTTTACATGAGGCAATAAGGTTCTGTAAAGCACTTTTTGCACTCAATTACTTGAGCTAAATGTCCAATAAATAACTGACTTCCAGTCTAGGCATGAGATAGAGGTTTCAGTTAATAGAACAACTCGCCCAGCTTTCTCTAGAAGAAACAGCAACTGAAAGTGGTTGGAAGTATAATGGTGGAAACCATAGCAGGAATTATCATTAATAATAGCTGTAGCAATCGTTACAAGCTTATGGTATTCTTCAAGAGTTTTAAGCTGCATATTTGGGATCGTTTCAGATTCAGTTCTGATGGGAGCAGGAGGGCTGAGCCAAGACCCTCCTCTCCTCTCTGTGTCCGTTGTCCTCCCCACCACTAAATTTCACAGGGTGAACTGGGAAAGCAGGCTGGGGATTTAGGGAAGCCTATTTCGTGCAAATGCTTCCCTGTTCCTTACAAGTTGTGTGAAGAATAAGAAAGTGCTGGGAAAAGGTTTCCTGGTTTGTTGAGAGAAGGAATAGGTGATAGTGGGGATTAGGATTAATTTATTTTTAAAACTTCGGCCCTTCCATGCCCAGTTTGTATACAAATGAAATGGAGCAAGGTGTTTGAAGGCATTACTAATACATAAATCATAAGTGATCTGAAAGTGAGATGGAGTGGTTGAATGAGCTATTCTGATGACTACTGCATGAAATTTAGATAATTTTTCATTATTGTATTATAGTTTTCAGAATAAACTGCATGTTACAGTAAGCAGAGAAGAGACCAATAGTTTTAGGCTCTGTAATGGGAGAGAACTGATTGAGATTAAGGTGTAATCAGCTAAGACAGAATTGATATCACGATTAATTAAGATATGATTAGATCTGTACAAGCTACATATAACTTGAGCTAAAACAGGAATAACTAGACCATAATGCTAAAGTTTGGAAGTGTGTGTTGTCCCTTCCTCGTATGCAGAAAAATTGAAGCAGAATAGTAGAAGCCTGATTCTGTAGGCTAAAGAAAATTTATGAGAAACTGCAAAAGCAGAGTAAAGGAACCAGACAGAAAGACTTGGGGAGTATGTGTCGTGAGGAGGAGTTAAATATTTAAGTTTTTTGAGGGTTTTTAATTGCTGGTGTGTAGCTGTTTTGATGTGGCAGTTCCCAGGGAACTGGAGGGTAAGGAGGGCTCGGTCTCCTGCGGGGACACGCGGGGTCCCACTGGAAGCATCACAACTGAGTAAATGTGAAATGAAATCCCATGAAGGTTCCTAAAGGTGCTTAAGTTCCTCCGTTCGCAGCCCTGTGCTTGCAAGCCTACTTTATAATGTCTGCGAGTATGTCTATAGTCTGTGTGTGTGTTTTATTGATATATATAAGAAAAGAGAGAATGTACTCTTTGATAGGAGTAAAAAGTTAATGTTTCAGGTGTTGTGTTTATTGGAAAAAGAAATCAATAATAGAGTCCTATATATCTTCAATGCAGTGGATTTCCCAGGAATGCTCTCTGAATAGAACAGCCGTAATAACTTAGGAATTGTCTGCTTTGTTCAGAATTGTCAGCTTCTTTGCACCAGCAGTGAGTTCTCTTGCTTCTCTTTCTTCACTTTTACTCTTTTTTTTCTTTTCTTTTCTTTTTCTTCCTGCTTCTGCTAATTGTTGTGCAAAAGCCCCAACACGTGCATCAAACCAAGTCCAAGGAAATGAACTCCTTTACCCTTTTAGCTTGTGCCCACGGGGTGGTTTTGTGCTGGTCCAGCTACCTCCAAGAGGGAGGTTACTTTCTCCTTATATACATACTGAATGGAGAGCAGTTCTTCCAACCCAACCCCTTCAGTGACAATAATGGACAGAAAAAAGGATTTTTATTGAAAATGTTGTAGAGGTTAGATTAGAATGGAGAAGCAACCAAATCTGCTTGTTGAGACAAAAAAGAAATCTCAAGCAAAGACTCTCTGCAGTAGTGCAGAATGCAGAGAGGTGAGCCCAGGACAAGGCAGAAACATGCAGTTCTTCATTTGGAGCCTACCAAAGTTCTTTACTGGTTTGGGGATTTGAGGATACCTCCCTGAACGTGCAGCTGCAGAATGGGATTGACTGCAGTTGTTTCCTGGAATAAATTCCTCTGAATGTTCAGAGTTATTAAAGCTCAGCACAGCTGTTTTGCTTGAGGCACCTCGCTCATGTCCCGTTTGCAGAAAGGATCCCATTCCCCTTTGAAGGGCTGGAGATACTTTGCTGCCAGCGGTGGTTTTTTCCTACAATGTAATCAGTAAACAAAAAAGTTTGAAAAAGCAATAATCTCATCATTAACAAACTGATAAATTTGCCTCTCTTACTGTAAAGGCAGTTGTTTAGTCGTCATTGCGTAAGGACTAAAAAAGCTTAAATCTTTCTGGGAGCGAGAAAAGGGGAGCGTGGTGGTAGAACAGCTTAGTCATAAGATGAATGGGGAGACGGTAGCTTGATATTGATCTCTGTCAGTGAATTAAATAGTCACTGTCTGATAAAATATCCCTATTTCTCTAGGTGTCATCACATGTTTCCAAAATATCCCCGCTGGCTGCTCAGCCTTGTGAGCGAGGCCTGTTCTGCTTTTAAATGGGGCCCATTTATCAGAAGAGCAGAATGGAGATGTTAAACTAACAAATGCAGCAGCGTGAGGGTACAGGCAATTAAAACGTTCTGTTTGACATATCAAGTATGAGTTTCCATTTCAGGGAAATATGCCTTTTCAAATTACATTAGTTTGGCTTTAAATATCACAGGTATAAATGATGCAGAAATCTCACGCATTCAGTAGTCCTACTGGTATCCAAAATGAAGCAATCTAAGACATTTATTCTGAAAAAATTGGCATGACACCTGAGTGTAAATGCAGCTCCTGAGCCAAGATGGGAAGAGGAGGAGGAGGCCTCATCTCGCTGGCATTTCTCATACAACTCTTTCCCAGCAGTGGGATGGATCCAGGAGTACTGGCTGTGCCTGACAGGGCTGACCCAAGACACTGGCATCCCAGCTCTGGAGCAGGGCAAGACACTGCAGAGCCTCTCAGGAGGCACCTCCTTCAGGACTGCGACTGTCAGGGCTGAGAAAAATTCAAGAAACTTTGTTCAGGAAAAAAAACTGGTGCTTTTAGGTACTGTGTTCACAAGGAAAGGCTGAGGGACTTGGTCTTTTTAGTCTGGAGAAGAGAAGGCTGAGGGGGGATCTGATCAATGCCTATAAATACTTGAAGGGTGGGTGTCAGGAGGATGGGGCCAGGCTTTTCTCAGTGGTGCCCAAGGACAGGACAAGAAGGAACGGGCACAAACCTGACCATAAGAAGTTCCACCTAAATATGAAGAGGAACTTCTTTGCTGTGAGGGTGGCAGAGCCCTGGCAGAGGCTGCCCAGGGAGGTGGTGGAGTCTCCTTCTCTGGAGACATTCCAAACCCTCCTGGACACATTCTCCCCTTCCTTGGAGATTTATGATTAAAAGTCCCCAGAGAACAGATCAATATATACGTTCCTGGCTTTTTCTTACCTCACTAGGTTATGTTAAGAATGAAAATTACATTTAAAAATAAGGAAATAGATATCTGGAAATCCAGGTTCCTGCCACTTTTATGTAATTCCATTAATGAATATCCTCTTGCTTTTGCTTTTACTGTGCTTTCTTCTAATTATACTGCATATGAGAATTTGGTCTCTGTTTTTTGGATTCCCAGAAGTGACACCTTAAAGAAGATGAATATTCTTTCCAGGAGAAATCCTTGATTTTAATTTACTCAGCAAAACCACACATCAGCAAACTGACTAGGAAAGCTGCTGTTCTTTTCCTTCCAGTTCACTCTCTGTTTGCGTGACCAAATTCCTTTCTCTGGGCAAGAAATTTCCCAGTGGCACTGAAAGTCTGTTCTCCTACTGCCTACTAGGTAGAAATTGCATCTTTTTAATGCTTCTATAGTAAATTTGCAATAGGTCATGCCTTGTGGTTCGTTAGAAGTGGCTCTGGCAGGGCCATGACTTTGCCCTGCTCCAGAAGTGTTCGTGCTTTCTGCAGGAGCCCCATTCCTAGAAACGGCTGTTCTAGGGATAGCCCATAGCCCAGGGGTTTTGCTTGGTTTTGAAAAATATTCTTGTCTTAATTTTCCTTTGCAAGACCATTCGCTTACGTTGTTTACAAAGTTCCCCTTTCCAGTGGACATTAGGTTTTTGCCGCCGGTCACATCGTAATTAAGTACTAGAAATGTACGAAGGATGAGGGATTTATTCAGTGAAATTATTCAAACTATTGATGGTGATTATTTATGAAACGACCTTTGAATTAATCTGGCTTTAGTAGCAGTGAAAGTTGTGTTGGTAATAAAAAAATTGCTGCTCATATAAATTAAAAAAAAAAGACACTTTTTTTTTATTTTATTTTGAAATTTGTCATAGGGGAAAATGTTCTCATATTAAGGTTTTGCTGTTAAGTAGGTACATTCTGCCTCTCTTCTGATAACGGCTTTTCCTCAAATGCTGATTCAGGTTTGCTAAATCTTTAACGCAGCACTGCAGGCTATGGAATTACTTTGTTTTATAACAAATTATTCAGAAACTTTGTATGAGATGGAGGACAGCCAAGTCTCTCCTCTGTGCTACAAATAATCCAGACAGAAACAGTTCTCGTGTGATCCCTTCATATATTAATGCTGCCAGGATTACAGCAGCATTAACGTCCGACTTGATGAACTTGTTGCCCTGACTCCTCGGGTGCATTTGGGCAGTGGGAATGCTCAAGCCTGTGTGGGACAGGACAGTGTCTTCCTGCAGTGTCTGTTGAAGGTGTTTCCTCTCCTCCTCCTGGTCAGGATGCAGGGGGTGACACAGCACACTGACTACTGCTCAGGTTAACATTCCCTCGTTTTTCTTGTGCTGCAGTATTCCCGTGCTACAGTTTGTTCAAACTCAATCAGCCTTTCAAATATTCCCTGCTTGCAGTGGTCATATTTAACCTTTGGGCTGCTCTTCCAGGTGCTTTTGTTTCTTTGGAGAGGACCATGCACACGCAAAATGTTGCCTTTGCCAGGGGTTGCTGCCCTCATGGGGCCGGCTTCTGTCCCGGTTTGAAGTAAAACAGAATCAGTTTTGTGTTCTAGAATTTTACATCTTAGCTAGGCCTCTTCTAACATGCTGAAATTAATGGTATATTGTGGAGAAAACTGCTCGTTCTCAGAGTGCTAAGACCAATGTTTGTGCTGGGTGCTAAGGAAGGGTGAGCGGAGAGGCCCTTCCTTGTACTTATTGCTGTAACCCCCAAGGGCAGCCACTTTTCCTTATTTGTCCCTTAGAGGGTCAGAAATGGAAAAGCATCAAGGGGTCCCCCCTGCAGGGAGGGGGGGCCAGGAGAGGTGACCCAAACCTGACCAACAGGGTATCCCATCCCCTCTGC
>JAOWAV010000002.1:1451833-1466066 GCA_028571045.1 Scolopax bukidnonensis | reverse complement strand
CAGCCTCCTTTTCTCCAGGCTGAACCCCCCCAGCTCCCTCAGCCTCTGCTCATCAGACTTGTTCTCCAGACCCCTCAGCAGCTCCGTTGCCCTTCTCTGAACCCGCTCCAGTCCCTCAGTGTCTTTTTTTGTGGGAAGGGGCCCAAAACTGGACCCAACCCTTGAGGTGGGGCCTCACTGGTGCTGAGTACAGGGGGCTGAGCACCTCCCAACTCCTACTCCCCACGCTGTTCCTGACACAGTGTGGTATTAGTGGAAATATTTGCATCTCTGAAGCTAAAAATTCTGACAGATTTTGCACAATAGAAGGGAAAGTATTTACTCTCTTTAGCTTCAGGTTATTAAAGAGGAACTAAAGTTATCCAGCCAATAATTCCTGTATAAATAAATAAGTAATTAAAGTAATTCCCGTTGAAGCTATATTTTTTTTCCTGTGACTTCTGAGAAATTATAAATATTTCCCACTGTTTACAAAGTTTACATTAGGAAGAGTCCAGTATATTGCAGGGGGGTGTACCTCGATTTAAAATATTGATTTCTTTCATGCTTTTAACAGGCATTTCCTTTTCTCAACACTGTAACTAAGTGAAAGAGAAGGTTTTTAAGGTAAAAATTTTTAAGATTTTATTTTTATGTTGGGCAACATTTCCAGGTGTTTCACAAGTATTGAAGCATATTGTTCCCATGCGGACGTGGCATTGCTGTCAAACTGACAGGGGTAGTGGCTGGCGTGATTGCCTCACTTATCATGGAAGTTAAAGTTGATTTAATAAATGTACTCACTTTCCTTTATGAGGTCTGTGTCTATATTATTTGGCTTGACAAGTTCTTTCTCATTGTTTTGTGCTTTTATGTCCCCTTCAAGATGGAGTTTCACAATTCCACGTGGAAATTGTCGTGTAGCATCTGGCTAAATGCAACTGACAAGTGTGTTCTGTCTGTTTCATTTAGTAACACAGTATGTGAAGAAGTCAGGCCTTTGTATGCGTACCAGTACTTAGAGGGTTTTTTCCTGGTTTACACAAATTCATGTAAGAAGCCCAGCCCGACTCTGGTATGCCTTCTGGATTCAGGTGACACATTTTAGTTTTCAGTAGTTTTCATTTTGATTTGGTGTGTTCAGAAATCAGTGAATACAAAGGGAGTGTATCTGGGCTGTGCTCGCCATTCTAGAAAAAATGGGGTTTGGTGTCATGCTACAATCCTACACGTTGTTAAATGAAAAATTAATAGTTTTGTGCTGTGTTACTAGGCATCACAGTGTATGATGTTAAATCTTAAAGTATTTGGTATTCTGAGGAAGATTTTCAGCAGAGTATCTTTTCTAGTTTTAACTCAACAAAAAGCTTTGCTGTGTTTAAATTGTAAGGATTTTAGTGGTCCTCTCTGGACTATCTACATACCGAAACTAATGAATAACATTTTGGTGTTGTCTCTTGGCTTGCAGTTAGGTCAGGATACCTTATGCAGAGCAACTTTCTAAAAAAACTCAATTATTTTCACCCCCAAAAATATTCTACCAAGCTTAAAAAGGATTCTGTGTAAAGCAGAAACATAGTATTAAATAATGAATGGCATGTAAAAAATATTTAATAAATAAAATAGATGGCTCAAAATGTATGAAATACAGGATTACTACAGTTGTTTGAAGTAAACCATATCATGGAGACCAAGCCCAGTTGTGTCAGGCCAAGGTGGTGCTATGAAGTATAGTGCTGCTGAAGTTACCCAGTTACTGCTTCTCAGAAAAAAGGGGACATTTCCCATGAGAATGAAGTACTGCTCGGTGATGGCCTTTACCTCCTCATGTCAGAGTATGATTCTGCATAATTGCTCCATTTAATTAGAGCTGTCTATTGTTTGGGTTTTTTTGCGTACCTGATCAGACAAATACATGAGACAATAGATTTACTTACGGAATCACAGAACTGCTGAGGTCAGCAGGTGCCTCTGGAGATGTCCAGTGCCACTGCCCTGCTCAAGGAGGATCACCTAGAGCAGGTTGCTCGGGGTCATGTCTGGTTGGGTGTTGAGCATCTTCGAGGATGGGACTCCACAATGAGTCGGGGCAACCTGTTCCAGTGTTCAGTCATCCTTCCAGCAAAAATAGGTATTCTTCTGTTTAATTGTAATTGATTGTATTTTAATATGTGCCCGTTGCCCCTTGTCCTTACATGATAGATGTTTTAGAAAGCTATGTAAGAACATCCCCCTAACATGTGTTCAGAGGTACAGGAATTTGAAATGCTTTCAACTCTGAAATTCATAGTAATGATACCGTAGAATAGTTTTTATTTTACTGAGATTTACTTGAGTTTGGGATTTTGGGGTGTGTTCAGTTGTGGTTTTTTGCTATGAAACACTCTAATTCAAACTATTTCAAATTGTAGGGAGAACAGCTTGGATGTGCCATTGTGCTGCTTATAATCAAAGGGCTCTGTTAGGCTGTTTAATGCATTGTCCGGTAATGGCTTCAGGTGGCAAGTTCCAAGAGTACAGGTTTTGTTCTTTCTCAGGTATTCTCTACTTCAGCCTGCTTTTAAATGTGTTCAGTGCTACACACTGTGTTTTAAGAATGTGACAAAGGTATTAATTTCTTAAATGACAAGGGAAATAAAATCACACGGACATTTTCTGCTTTTCAACTGTTTTTTTGCTTTGTGTATGTGCATGTCTGTTAAGGTGAGTGCTGTGAATTGTTTGTGTGTGTTTGGGCACAGCTAATGGGCTGTAGGAGCAAGGAGCAAAATACATTCACGGAGGAGAAAATTTGCAATCACAGGCATGCATTATGGATTGGATTGTCCCGTATTTTCATTGCCAGCATTAAGCGTTCTCAATTGAGACTGATGTCATTTGCCCATTCTACCTCAGTCTTTAGAATTCTGGCCTAGGGCCATAGCCCAGGTATGAGTAATAACATCGTGGCTGAATGGGCCTGTGCTATCAGCATTTAAGAAATAGCTCTGAGCAGACTGAAGGATATCGGGCACTGGTCTACCTAGGTAAGATATGTTAAGTTATTAAGCTTCCATTCTTCATGTTTTAAGAAAATTCTTAATTTAAATGATTTTCAAATATTTTTTTGGTGGAATATTTTCAGCTTGACATATTGTGTAGCTCTGAGATTCCGTCAGATCTTGTGAAGTGCAATCTTTTATAATTGCAAACCAGGCTAATCATTCTTTAACACTCAATCAGCCCTTTTCAGTGAAATGCATAGGAAAAAGGTGCTGGGAAAAGGCACTTTTGCTGATTTATGTGAAAGATGTTTGGAATGGTTCGATGTCATCTCACAGAGCCATAAGTTTGTGTGGGTATCTGATGTGTTGAATAAGGCTCAAATGACAGTTGCGTGAAGTGTCACAGAAATGTCAGAACTGAAAGTGTTTGTCAGCATCAGGGCTTCACAGCAAGAGATCCAATTTTTAGTGCTTATTGACTGCAGAAAGAAAAGGTGTGGATCAGAAATCCATATTTTTTTTTTTTCTCTAGTCTTACGCTAAAAATATTAAATAGGCCTGGCCTGCCTGATCTTTGCTTACTCTTCCAGAGAAAGCAATAATCCACTAATGCCAAAGCACCAGTAAAGCAAAGTCCCTTTGAAATCTTATGAGGAATGATTTTCCTGTTTTCTAGTTCTTATTCTAACTATGAATGTATTCTTACCAGAGATAACATCACCACCTATTAAGTGGTATAGCTGCACTTATACTCAAGTTTCTGCCCATTTCCTCTTGTCCTGTCACCGGGCACCACTGAGAAAAGACTGGGCCCATCCTCCTGACACCCTCCCTTTAAGTATTTGTAAGCATTGGTCAGATCCCCCCTAAGTCTTCTCAAGACTAAAAAGCCCCAAGTCCCTCAGCCTTTCCTCATAGGAGAGATGCTCCAGGCCCTTAATCATCTTGTAGCCTCTGCTGTCCCCTCTCCAGCAGTTCCCTGTCCTTCTTGAACCGGGGAGCCCAGAACTGGTGTCAGCCACCCCTCACAGCTTTGTGTCATCAGCAAACTTGCTGAGGGTACATTCCATCCCTTCCTCCAGGTCATTGATGAATGTATTGAAGAGGACTGGACCCAGTACTGTCCCCTGGGGAACAGCACTTGTCACAGACTTCCAGATGCATTCTGTGCCCCTGATCACAAACCTCTGGGTTCCGTCTTTTAGCCAGTTTTCAATCCACATAACTGTCCATTCATCTAACCCACGCTTTTTGTGTGGGTTAGATGATGGAAAAGTTTTGTAGATGGGATTGTCAATACATGAAGTAGCCAAGGCTGTGCACAGACTTTCTCTTTTCCTACTGTCGTGCCAGTTATAAGAGGCTGGTGTGTGTTTGTGTGTGTGTGTATGTCTCCTGGGGAATACCATCTTCATAAACACACTCCCCAATTTCTTTTAGTCTCAAACAGTGAAAGATCACTGAATTGTATAATAACTTCATTTGGAAGGGACCTCCAGGCCCTGCCTGAAGCAGATCTAATTAGACCTGGTTGCTTGGGGCTTCTTCCGTTGAGTCTGGAACAGCTCTAGAAAGGTCTGAATTAACTGGTTAACTTTGAAGCAAATTCAGGAGTGCTCACAGAGACAGGTGCTGAGGAGTGTCAGGGGATGGTGATCTGTAGCCCCAGTGCAGCTGCACCCTCAGAGGACGTGCTTAATTAGCTCTGGAACCACTTCAGAGCCTGCCCACCTGCTGCTTCGGCTCAGACCAGGCGGATGCAGTGTGAGACAGGCAGTTTCTGTGGCCCAAACTCAGATGCCACAGAAAATTCTGTATAAACTCTGTTGATTTATTAGTGAATGCACATTCTCAGCTTTGCTAGAAGTGGTGGCAACCGCTTCTTAGTGTCCCTTGTGTTTTGAATGATAACTATTAACCGCTACCTATCTATAGGACTTTCATGATAATTTTGTGTAGAAATCTCTGCTTTCCAGTCTCTCCAAAGTCTTCACTCTTTATCTAGATTTTAGAATGAATGTACTTCATTTTTCTTTTGAAAGGTAAATGCCAAGCAAGGTTGAAATTAAAAGGCGGTTGGGGAAAAAATTGCAGTAAAGGAAAATGTGACTGATCTCTTCTCTTGGTGAGACTGAGAAGTGAAATGGGCACAGTCTGGGTCACAGTTGGTGGTGCAGTTAAGGACTGTTGGTGCTGTCATCTGACAGGGTTATAAGATAAGCCAGGGAGAGAAGTTTTTATTAGGAGAAGTGATGTGACCTTTATTGCTACCTCAGATGCTTAGGTTGTACAGAATACACAAACTAATGCTTATTTTTTATTAAATTTCTCTAATGTAGAACACTGAGCTGTAGACAGCAATAGCCTGGATTTGTAGTTGACCTAAGAACAATTTCTGGTGTCCTTAACAATTCAAGTGCACTCTTAACAATTGAAATTTTGAATCTTGAGATGATGAGTAAAATACTACTTCATGATTTCATATAACCTGGATCATCTAATGTATGCACCCAGTTTATTGGAAGTAAGTACTGTAAAGCCAGAGTTGCAAAAGAATGAGGACTATGCCTTCAAAAAATGTATAAATTAATCTCAATGGAAGTGTGTATCAAATAAGGACTTGCTAAAAATCAGTCTTCATATTTTAAGGAACTACCAGCATCAACAGGTCAAAGAAATGTTAACAGATTTGTTTCTTTGACTATCTTGACTTTAAGAGGTTTAAATATATCTTCATCTTGTAGTGTCAGGTGGCAGCTCTCTCTGGTTACGTGATAACTACTTTTGCATTCATTTTCCAGTGGTCTCTTAAAGCTGTGTTCATTGTCTTGTCACCTTCAGTAACGGATGGAATGTGGCCAGGCTCCCGAGCATACCCAGTGTGCACAGTTAGGCTCAAATTTCTTTGCTGAGGTTGTCTTAATTAGCTCTGCTGACTTTAGAGAGATGGCTCCAGACGTGAGGTGCTGCTCAGTTTGAGAAGAGCTTTGGCAGAACTTGTTCTCCTGTAAATGCTGTGGCTGAGACTTCAGACAGTTCAGCAGCAGCGCTGGTGTCAGTGGGCAGGTTGAGTTTGCTGCAGTAACGTCGTACTGAGGAAGGCAGAGGTTTGCCGTTACTCACATTCTGGTTTTGGTTGCATATGTGTATGTGATGTCAAAGACAGTTCTCGGAATCTGTGTTACTGTGGGCATGTGTTTAGCATATTTACTGGCTCTGCTGTAAGGAAGCATACAACTAACATGCTAAGAGTTCATCTTTCCAACTAAATATTGTGCATTAAAGCACAGTTTGTTTCCTCATGCTTTTGCGATGACGTGACAGCGTCCCCTGGTGGTGAGACAGATGGAGTTCTGCGAGGGCTGCAGCTTTTCTCGCCTTTTTTTTTTTTTTTTTCCTTTTTTAATTGGAAGGAATTGAGGCATACCTGTAAAGGAAAAGGCTGTACTGTAATCGCTAGTAATGATTTCTAGAATAATGTCATATTAGGGATGTTTCTGAGATTTACATGGATCCTGTGTATCTAGCACTCCTGTAATTATCAAGACATAAAGTTGTTCTACCTAAAACCACGTAGCACTTCACATGCAGAGATGGAAAGAAGGATGTTTTCCTTCCTAAATAAACAATGTGTTCTTGTACTCTGCAGGAGGAGCAGAATAATAAACGATTTCACAGCACACTCCTAATTAGCTGCAGTGACAGTACGGCAGGGAATTCACAGTGTCACTCAGTTAGTGGATCAAATTGAAAGAAGCCCAGCAGCAGGTCTGCCAGACCCCCATCCTGCCACCATGCCCAGCACATCCTGCAGCCCTGGGCCCTGTGTCCTCTCCCTCCTTCCCTGTCTCTCAGCAGTCTTACAAATCACATTTCGGGGGTGTTGCACACGGGAATGTCTTCAGTTGGAGTTAGTAGAAAGTGCCTTTCTCTACATTAGCCCAATTACTGATATGCAAGCCAGGGACAAATTTCTTCTTCTCAAGACATTTCAAGTAACATTCTTCTGTATATATTATATACCTGTGGCACCTCTGCAAAGATTTAGAAGAACGAATGCTGGAATTTGCTGTACTGTGTGCTACATTTCACTGTAACTATAACAGCTTTCTCAACGTGTTTTCACTGCATGTCCCTTAAAAACAAAACAAAAAAGCTTTTAACTTGGCTAGACTGAATTTGTAATTAAGAGCTGGATCCTGTGAAGTACCATTTCAAAGGCAGGTGTTACAGTTGATGACCATATCGAATGTGATTCCCAGCAACAGAAGCTGGGAATCCTATTTAGTAACCTTACTTATTTAGCATCCCACTAAACGTGAGTGTGACTTCTGTCCTGTGAACAGGTGACTGCATTTATATATATAAATATATATTTATTTTATATATATCTGTTTATAAATTAGGAGATTGAAGGTAGGAAATACTGGCAAAATTATTACATAATAGAGCATTAAAGGATCAAAGTATAACCTTCTGGTACTGCAAGCTATTAATCTATTAAATGGTAGTGAAGACTCATTATTTTCCCCTGTGTGTGGGCGCTCGAGAGAACTGCAAGCTCCAGCCTTCTCTCCAAGTGCCCTTGACCTGGAGGGCTCAGCAATAGGTTTCAACGTCTAATGCACTCTCCATTTTAATGTAAGTATGGCTTCATCTCTCAAGATTAAGGAATATAAACTGGTTCACTGTGTCAATGTATAATGACTACTTCAATAAAGGAGTGCTATTTTTAATATTAATAGCAGAATTCAGTAAAACCAGATACCAAGGAAGACAGAAAGTAGGTTTTAAAGCACTTATTGAAAATAACATGCAGACTTTCAATGGAACAGTGATCTTTTTACTTTTGCAAGTGGTTTTCATTGAAACTCTTAGAAAGAAGTTTGGGGGGTTTAATGTTTTGAATGACATGATGTTTTTGTAAGGTAGTAGTGTGAGGGAAGGGTTCAGCAAGCACTCCAGACATTTGAATTTTCTTCAAATAAAACCAGTTCCTGATTAAATGTGTAACTAGTATTGAAGTCTAACCCTGCTTGAATCATTATAAAACATTGGGAAGGCCAGATTTTCAGGCTTGGCTGGCTCTGCGTAGGGAGACTCTTGCAGATACAGAAGTCAGACACCGTTCTGTGTGCCTGGAGGAATTGTTTTTCTCTGTGGAGTGTAAACTGGCCTTTCCATATGTGAGCATTTAGCTAGCTGGTAGCAATTGCATGCATGGATAATGGAATTACTAAAACTAAAGAACACTAAATTTTCATCAAAACTCTGCTGAAAAATCTCCTTTCTGTAATTACATTGTGGCTAAAATCCCAAACAAGACAGTAATTGTTGATGGATAACTATGTACTTGTAAAACATAAAAGGAAGGTATATAGTTCACTAGCAGTGAAGTTCACTGAAATGCAAAATGAATTTTATGAAAAATACCAGGGGCAGGCAACTTTAGAGGAGAGATGTGTGCTGATGCTCTGTTTGGAACGTCTTCCCCAGTAGGCTGGAATCGATATTTGAAAATCAGGGGGGAAAAGACCCAAACCTCTTGGGTGCTGAAAGTAGTTTTAAGTGAAAATGCAGTAGATACCACTAGAAAATCAAGACACTTTATAGTGAGAATTGAATCTAAGGCTAAGAGTTGTAAAGGGTTGAATATGGCTGGTCCCCTGACATGAGCTACTCATTAGCGATGTCTGGGCTCTGCCACGGCCCGTCTGCTGGCTGAGGGGTAAGGCATGTTCTGCTTCATTGCCATCTTACACTTATCTCTGCAATAACTGAACCTGCTGAGGAATTCAGAGTAAAAGATACTCTTACTTGATTTCATCTCTACTTCTTCTGCTCTTTGCAGTCCAGTCTTAAACAAAATTAGCCTATTCTGTTACAGTCCTCTGCTGCCTGCTACAAGAGCAGCTCGTTTCTGGCAGTGCCCTCCTCTTCCCTACCTAGGCCCAGCACAGTGGTTAACTTTGATAGTATGCATTCATAATGAATATATTTTGGGACTTTTCACCCACTGGATGCTGGGTTGTTTTTCAACTTCAAGGCAAACCTCAAAGTTGAAGTGGTATTTGTTGGAATTAAGGAAACAGTTGCAGTTATTGTCTGGGAAATTTCAGATTATGGCTCTTAGAGTTAGAGTTGGAGGGACCTTAAAGATCATCCAGTATCAACTCCTTGCCCTGGGCAGCCACAGCTTCTCTGGGCAACCTGTTCCAGGCTCTCACCACCCGCACTGTAAGAATTTCTTCCTGAGATCTAATCTAAATCTCCCCTCTTTTTGTTTAAAACCATTACCCTGTGTCCCATCACTACACTCCCTGACAAAGATTCTCTTTCCAGCTCTCCTGTAGGTCCCATTCAAGTACTGGAAGGCTGCGTAAGGCCTGTAAGGAAATTTTTAAAAATGGATTTCTCACAACAAAATTATTTGAGGACCTAACTACCCGTTTCTACCTTAGAAAAATATTCCCCTGGCTTTTTAGCTACACAGCTGAATTGTTGGGAAATGTTTTGTTTAGCTATTACACAGCTTCTGTCTTGGAAGAAGTGATAACATTTTTTATCTGAGCATTTTGTCTTACCCATCCATGGGTGAATGCAACTGTTGTTCGGAGATTTCAACAACTTGATTTTTCTGTACAAAAATAGAAAATGTCAGATGTGGAAATGTTGCTTAAAAACACAGCTAGTCTGATTTATGAGTTTCTGAACATCTATTCACTCTGCTAAGAAAACATGCCAATAAGCTGTAGTGACACAAAATATTATTTTAAGCCATAATAAACAAACCAAACCATGCACACTGGTGGTTTGATGCTTTCTAATATCTGATAAATAACAAGCAGGGTTTCCCTCTGCTTCAAGAACTGCCAGGGGTCAGATCTGGCCATTTGGAGTACAGAGATATAAATGAAAATGGTGGAATGGGATCCCAAATATCAGGGAGCTGAGAATCTACAGGAGAGGTAACATACAGAACAGATTATAGATATATAATAATCAGGTAATTCCCTCCCCATCATGTGTTGTTCGATTTATGGGAAACTGCTCTGAGAAATAAGTTTTGAATAAATAATTTGTCTCGGGTTTAATTGCAAAGCTGTAAATCCTGGTGAGATGAACAGAATAAGAGAGTGATGTCCTAAGTGCCTGTGTGACACCCTGGCCTATACAGCAAGAGGAGTAGTAATAATGGGAGGGGAGAAAGTGCTCAAAGCACACTGGGTCTCAGCACTAGTACTGTGAGAATTTCTCTCTTTTATGTTTATAACTTCATAAACAGCACAGCAATGTTCATTTATTTCATTATTATTCAAATAGTATTTCATTATGACTCAAAACACAACCTATAGATACGGAGATGAAAACTGTTTTGAATGAGACTATATTAATGCTTTCAAATATCTTTTAAAGTCAGAACCTCAAGTTAATAATGGCTAACAAAGAATGTAAACATTAATGCTGTCACTTGAATAATTGACTTTTGACGTATAGATATTTTAGAAGATTAATTGGGATGTTCAGCCAACATAAATATTCTGTGCCAAAAATAGCATGCAGTTAAAATGGAAAATAATGAAATGATCAATATATGATCCAGAAACGTCTCATATTTTATTTTTAATCTTGCAAATGGTTCATATGAATTCAGCTGAGCAGCAGAATTACTTCAAGAGACGTTCTGTGGTGTCTCTCTGCAATTCAAGGCAATGACTGGGGTTAGCTGGAAAGGTAGAGAAAACCACTGATAACTCTGCTGCACTTTTCCAGTGATTGAGGAAGATAAACCTACAAAATAAGTTAATGTATAAAAAAATAATCAGTAGTTTTGAGGTAGCCTGCATCAACCTGATTTCAATTAACTCCTAAATTCTAGAACTTGGAGAGGTGAATCAAACATATATGCGCAGGCCATTCAAAGTTTTTATTTCTAGTCATGATAGCGTAGGTATCTAATAAATTAGCACAGCTTTTTAAATTACTGTTTTTCTTAGAGACATAATAGTTAAGCAACACAAGCATTTTTTCCTACTAATTTAAAATAAACCGTGTCTTCAAATGAACAGATTACATGTATGACTCTTCACACTGTCAGTGCTGGTGGCCCTTTGCTCTCATGTAATAGTAATACGGTGGTTTTATTCACCTTCAGGCGTGGCTCAAGGGCTGCTTCTGCAATAGTTATGTATTAAACTGATCACACCAAGTTTCTGACGGTGTTAAATCCTGTTCGGTACCAAGCCTTTTGATTTCGTTGTGAATAAGAAAAACTCCTTCTGTTTTCTTTTAGGTTGTGTATGTATTTTAACAGTATTGTGTGTTTTTCCAAATCAGAGGACTAAGTGAATGAATTAACTTCATTTACCTGCAGCATCCTAATAGTTCCCATTATGGTAATGCCATGCAGCTCTGCTGCTGCAGTAAGTCGGGTCAGATGCCTGACATCTGGCAGCGTGTTGAGCCACAGTAATATTCTGTCTCTGATGGCCTTGCTTTGGGATTGTAACAGCATCAAAACCTAAATTTTCCCCTTTGCATAAGTCTGTACTACATTTACCCATATCCTGTTCTCAGTGTTCTTCCAGTAGGCTTTTGGAGTATTTTTATTGAAATTTGTGAAAGAAATACCTGTGTGGACTACTTTCTCGTTGTCAGTGAAAGCCCTGTAGAGTTTCAGTACTGCAAGTGCAGGGAGGTTTTTTGGTGTTAATCCCCCCTGTTTTGGCCAATATTATCACATTGATGCTGCCTTTCAAAGAAATATGGCGTTGCTTTTTCATAGAAAATGTACCATTAAATTGCAGATGTCATGGATGAAAACAGTGTAACTGCAAGAAAAAAGATTTGACATGCAAATATGTTAGGCTCTAATTCCATTCTTGCTGAAGTCAATGGCAGTTGTAAAATTGATTTCAAATGAGAACATGAGCAAACGGACGCTGCTAAAGTTAAAAAGGCAAGACCTTGCCATTTAAGCAGAAATGCAGAGTCTTCTTCTGAAGCCAGTTAGATTTCCAAAGTGGCGTTGCTTAAAATATATTAGCCACAATGACTCCTTTAATGAAGTTCAATAAAGTATTGCAGAGGAGTCACCTTGTACTGGTTTGCAGGCAGCAGAGATCTGACAAGCAGTGAGCTGGTGTGAAGCAAAGGTGGAACATTGCTTTTTACAGGTAACTTTTGTCCTTAATGGATTATTTTCAGGCAGGTGCTTCAATGACTGCACAGCGTGTGCTCCTTAAGCAGGTGTGCGTACATCATCTTTATGTGAAAAAACAGAGGGATTGCTTTTGTGCATTGTAGCTTACTTGGTACTTAATTTTGATATGTATTAGTTTTACTCAAATATGAGAAAGTATGAAGCTGTGCTGTTGCATCCGCTGCATGTCAGTACAGCCATTGTTTGGGAAAAGGATGTTAGCAAAGCTGTCAGAAACAGTAGCAATAAAAAAACAAAAAGCAACTTGGGTTTTTAATTGGAAGATGGTGTTTTTTTAGGAAAGCTCTGTGCAAGTTTAGCAGAGTGTTTGTATTGTAGGTACTACTTTGTAAGGCTGCAAAAGACTTCCTTATGAGAGTATTTGCTGCTTTTGTGAAGCTTTTCTTTCTTGGAAACTTCACTCGGACAAACTTCCAAAACCAGTTTTAAACCTGCAGTGTATTTACTACCACAGACAGATAGGGCTTTCTTTGCCAAGAAGCTTAAGCACTACTTCTTAAAGCACTGATAAAATGTACAGACCTCCTTTGAAAGAACTGAGATAT
This sequence comes from Scolopax bukidnonensis, assembly GCA_028571045.1. Classification (NCBI taxonomy): domain Eukaryota; kingdom Metazoa; phylum Chordata; class Aves; order Charadriiformes; family Scolopacidae; genus Scolopax; species Scolopax bukidnonensis. The sequence goes on along the minus strand of JAOWAV010000002.1, from coordinate 1,453,335 downwards.
ACACTCTGAGGCCCAAGATACACACTCTTCCTCTGCTTTGAACCTCCTTTTCTCCTTAACAATCCTTTCATTAAATTCTCCTCAATAGCCCAATATATCCTCTGCATTCATGATGTGATACAGCAGCCTTATAGGAGACACAGTTTGATTTGTCTCACCAGTATAGACTGTATTAAAGCTGGGGCTCTTACTGCAGTGTGCTGGGCACTTCTGAAACACAGTACTGGTAAGGATGTCTGCCCCTGTTGTAAGAACATTTGTATCTCAAAATTTCTCTGTTTTGTCTGGAGTCCTTTCCATTAAGTGAGCAATACTTTTTTCTTTGTTTTAATGAATTGCTCCTTTCAGTGTATTTTTTGTTTGCACTGTCTCAAAAAGTGACTATTGGGGGGGATCTTCCGAAAACAGTAAGGGTATAGTTAAAAAATGAGGGTTTGTTCACCCAGAGGTGAATCATGGTCAGGTAGCAAAAGCCTTGCAGAAGGAATTTGATTTGTGGTGGTGCTGTATGAAAGTGCCTGCCGTGGCAGAGCTGGACCGGGGAGGAGGTGCTGAGTGATGATATCTCCTGAGATTTGGAGCAGCAAATCCATTTAAACTATGGAAAATAGGGACTGTAACTGCTGTAGTATTGAGTATTAATGAATAGGGTGCTCTCTGCTCCAGCTGAAAGCCTGTCAAATTCACTCCCAGTTTTGTCAGTGGTGAGTGTGTGATCTGCTAGCACACAGTGCAGAAGGTCTACCTGGTCATCTACATGGAATTATGCAAAGTGTTTTCTGCATGGCATCCTGGTCTCTAAACTGGAGAGATGTGGATTTGATGGATGGACCGCTTGGTGGATAAGGAATTGACTGGATGGCCACACTCAAAGAGTTGCAGTCAACAGCTCAATGACCGAGTGGAAACCAGTGATGAGTGGAGTTCCTCAGGGGTCAGTACTGGAACCAGTGCTATTTAACATCTTTGTTGGAGACATGGACAGTGGGATAGAGTGCACCCTCAGCAAGTTTGCTGTTGACCCAGCTGTGTGGGTCAGACCCACTGTGTGGGTCCAGAGGGACCTGGACAGGCTTGAGAGGCGGGCCCGTGTGAACCTCATGAAGTTCAACCAAGGAAACTGTAGGGTTCTGTACCTGGGATGTGGCAATCCCAGGCACAAATACAGGTTGGGTGGAGTCTGGAGCAGACGGACAGAACAGTCCTGAGAAGGTCTTGTGGGTGTGGTGGACAAGAAGCTCAACATGAGCTGGCAATGTGCGCTGCCAGACCAGAAAGCATACTGCATCCTGGGCTGCATCAGAAGAAGCCTGCTCATGAGACTATACCTGGAGTGCTGTGTCCAGCTCTGGAGTCTTTAGTGCAAGAAGGACATGAACCGGTTGGAATAAGTCCAGCAGAGGGCCACGAAGATGATCAGAGGGCTGGAGCACCTCTCCTATGAAGACAGGCTGAGAGAGCTGGGGGTGTTCAGCCTGGAGAAGAGAAGGCTCTGGGGAGAC
>JAOWAV010000002.1:1427127-1437256 GCA_028571045.1 Scolopax bukidnonensis | reverse complement strand
CTTGAACCCCTCCAGGGATGGGGCAGCCACAGCTTCTCTGGGCAACCTGGGCCAGGCTCTCACCACCCTCACAGAAAGAATTTCTTCCTGAGATCTAATTTAAATCTTCTCTCTTTCATTTTAAAACCATTATCCTTCATCCTATTACTACATTCCCTGATAGAGTCCCTCCCCATATCTCCTGTAGGTCACAAGCTTGGAAAGTGCCACACTTCTTACTGTAAGTAGAAAATAAATGCAACCCCATGTGATTATGACTTGTCATGAAAACATATTCCAAGTATGTGTATTATCTGAGAAGAGAAAATAAGCTGTCCTGATACCGCACATCAGAATAAATGAGCAATGAACTAGTTCAACAGTATGTTTTTCTATGAGTAGAAGAAGCCTTCATGGTGCTAAGTACTATAGAGGAGGGCATTGCAAGGTGTAGTGTATCTGTGATATGAAGAGGAAATGACCTCGTGAGTGATGTGTCTAAAGACTGGGGGGTGGGAGGGGGTGGATGAGGGGACATCCATAATTACATTATTTAGCTTTCTTCAATGTAGGCAGAGATCTCAGCAGGGATAGCCAGTCCAGTGTTTGTTTATATATATATGGCTGTATTTTTGTTAAGGATAAGTCAGCCACAAAATATTTTACCCAAACACATGCAAGTACAGCTTTTAGCGCTGGCAGGTTTCCATATAAATTATGTTCATGATTTGAAAGCAGAGCTGAAACCAGGCGTTGAATGGACCCTGCCTGAACAAACCTCCTGCCGTGTTACTCTACTCAAGTGAGGGGCTCCTGTTCTAGATCACCACATCCCTCACACGAGAGCTGGGATTGAGAGCGTGCGGCCTGGATTCTGCTTTTACAAGTTCAGCAGGTCATTGTTGAAGTTCTCCAAGGCGAGGCTCAGTCACCACATGGCTGACACCTTTATAAAAAGGATACATATAATTACAACTATGCTCTGAAAAATAAATGACTGTTGGCTGTGATTGTAGAATTAGGTAATTATTTTGAAAGTTAGGCATCTCAAAGTGTTTGTGGTCATTATATCTTTAGTGAGACATTATTACATAGAATAAGCTTCTCTGTTTTGGTTCAGTAAATACTTTTTTTAAATTAGCCTACATATGCTAATTTTTTTAAATTAGCCTATGTATTGAAGAAAATTTTTTCACAATTATGGTCTTGTAAGTTTGCTGGATGTTTGCATCTCATTGCTCCTCTGCACAGTTAGTGCTCTTTGCTCTCTCTGAGGGCCTTTCATCGCTACACTTGTAATATAAAGTTCTTTAGAAAAATCCAGTCTGCAAAACCAGATTAATACAAAAGCAGGTTTAATTCACTGAATTTCTTCCTTTTTTTTTTTTTTTTAAATTGGAAGATTTCAGATTCAGAACATGTTCTAAAGTTAATATTATATACACCCAGTTCATGAGGAAATACCAGGCATTCTGATAAGTTTGTGTGGTTCCCTGACACATTCAGAGTACTTAAAATAAGGATTATTTATTATTTTTATTATTTTAAATGTATTACCTCCAGAGCTCAAAGAGCATACATGGATTTTATCTCATCCGATAATTTTTAGGCTTCTTAGAAGAAGCTAATAAGTATTAGAGTCAGATTGCTGTTGAATTCTTGAAGAGGATGAAAATAGCAGAGGAAAACGGACATTTATGTGGGTTTTGCCTTCTGTTAGGTTGTTTCTTGTGGTGAGGTTGTTCAGAAATTCTTCAGCCAGAGCTGTGAATGGTGTCTCTGATACCAGAGGAAAGGTTGGGCCACCCAGGGCAGGAGAAGATTGAATGTGAGATGCTGATTAGCAATTACCTCTGCCTTTGATCACCTAGAAATTGCAACTTTGTAGAAGCCCCTCTGTGAGGGTCTGATAGATACCCTCCCTGATGGGGAGGGCCCCTGCCCTAAGTGGGAGAAATGCAGAATTGTTTTCAGATCCAGAGGTGCAAAGTTCCTGTGTTCCTGTCCCGTCTATGAAATGTTCAGAGAGATGGAAATGCTTAAATGCAGCTGGTAGGATGTTTTAAAAGGAAATTGGTACCAGCTACTGCTAGTAGCTTCTACAGTCCAATACACAGATGGATAAAAAGATCATTTAGACTTAGTTTTCTTTTAAAAGAAAAGCTCTGTTACAGAATCCATATTGCTTACAGCTCTGGTATGGAATTGATGGACTGGGTTCCTTTGCTGCTTACCACCCCAATATCCAGGTCTGCCTTGCAAACAGGCGAAGACAAAAACGTTTGAGGGCAGCCCTGGAAGGAAAACAATTGTAGATCAAATGTTTTGCTAGATTACTCTGCATACCCAAACATTTGATTATGTTAGGGGACACTATGGGAAAGCTTGGACTGGGAAGGAAATAATACTATCATTATATGGCTCAGCCTACAAACCTCTGAATCCCTATGCTTGTCCTTGCTGCACTTCTAAAGTATTTGCAATGTTCTTTTGATCTTTGTAGTTTTCAATAGGCTAAAATACTATGTTACTGACACACACTCTCCTGCTGGTAGATGGCAGATGTGGCAGTTTATTTGGGAAAACTTGAGACTCCAAGTGGGTATATGCAGTGAGCACTATTTTCTCTCCATTTATCTTTGCTACTTGACACTAAATTTATAATGGAGATTTTGTTCCTGCTTCTACTGTTTAACTGCAGCACAGTTAAATTGGAGAAGGATTTTCTCTTGTCTTTCATGTGTTAACAGCTCTGAGAAAATTTAAAGGGAAGATTTCCCTTGTGCAGGTTTTCTCATTCATGCCTTTATATTATCATTGCTGTGGTTTTCCATTCTGTATCTTTTATTTGTTCTTTGGTGTGGTCTCCATCTGGCTCCCTGCAAGCATCACTTTTTTTTCCTGTTCTGGGGATTCTTACAGAAGTAGATATGTGTAAGTTGTCTCATTATATGGTCCTAACCTTTACTTACATCTGGGATTCAAGGGTTACGTTCTTTTGCTCCCTGGTAGATTTCTCATGAGAAATAATTTTTGCAGGTCACTGTGTGTGAGATAAAGTTGCTTTAGATTTACTTAAACTTTGTAAATTCTCATATTATCACACGAGGCTTTCAGGTGATTGTTCAAGTGATGTACTGAAAATGTATATTCAGTAAAGGCAAAACATTACACAAAGAAGGTCAGTTATAGAGTGTATTAGGCTGGGACATGAGCTAAGTTTCACATGATAAAATTTAGAATAGAATATGTGAAGACTGTTACAACGTGTACTTTTATACATTATAAAGTCATTGGGGAATTTATAGGAATTGAGGCATTGCAATGCAAAGTTGATTTTTCTCTTGAAGGAGAAGATTTTGTCTGTGTTATAATTGTGTCTTTTATTTCTTCAATATTTACATGAGCAACAGCAGTCTTTTACCTAGAGGAAGGAAGTATTTGGTCAAGGCACTTTAATTTGTGAGTTCTGGTTGTGAGGTAAGCCTTTTATTTACGATAGAGATCATACTAGCTAACTCTATTCTTTTTATTACTATCTCCCCATTAATCACATACTTTTTGGGAGAGGTGAAAATTACTTCTTAGAGTGACTGTCCCTTGAAGGTAGTTGTTATAAAACACTACTCAGCCTGTTTTCCTCATCATGGGAGTTACCTTGGTGACTCTCTGCAGTTAAGAGTAAACTGGAGAGCTGAGAGTTGGATTTGCAGGTCAGACAAATGAACTGCTTGCCCCTGGAGCACTGTGATTTTAGTTAAATTAATAACTGCCCTCAGGGTTATTAAAGAGTAGAGGGTGTTGTGTATAACTGAATTTTGCAAAAGATATGCTGGCAGTGGGTTGTGCCTGCTTTGCTGAATGGTAGATTGTAGAAAATTTGATTATTTTCATATGTCTGATCATATGTCTGAAGTTTATAAAAGTTGTGAAATATATTTATTTTTTTAAAAAATACATATATATATATACTGAGAAAATGGCAAAAGAAAAATAAACGTGACTGCTGTTTAGCTTTTGCCTCCCCTCAGTTCCTTTTTCTTAGCAATGGGCTTGGCATTTTTAGAGCTGCTTAAATGGAAATGTTTCTCTGTACAGCATTCATGGCCTCATTTGGTGTGTCCTCTGTTGACTGTTCTTTCAGAGGATGTTTTTGGAAAATGCCTAGGCCAAATCATAGTCTCTTCTTCCTTTTCTGGGCTGTTTTCATATAGCATAGAAAATGAGGCTGAGATGCATTTGATACTTTATTTTGTAAGAAAAGGCAAGTAAACGGGCAGTTTCCAGAATCATGATTCGCTGTTACAGAAGAAAGGAACTCAACTGATAAGAAATTTGTTATGTAAAGGACATTTGAGCTGGCTCATTAGGATAAGCCTAAGCTAATGAAAGCATGTGTTTCCCAGCAGTTGATTCAGAAGCTTCAGAATTCTTTCGGAAGGCTCTTGTGAGCTAGTATTCGTGCAAAGCTATGTAATAAATCAAGGACAAAAAATATTTAGATTGGTTTCACAAAACCACTCTTCACAGAAAACAGTTCGCTGAAAAGAGCTGTTCTGTTATGCACTTAAGTAGCTATAACATTAATCATTATGTCATTAATATTATGACTAATAATTTTAAATAATAATTTCATTCTTTTTAATCTCTGCTACAAGATGCAAGGATTAAAAACAATCAGTTAGACTCATTTGCTAATATATCTTTAGAGGTGGTTGATTTTTAGCTGATGTGCAGAAGTCAGTTCGATCAAGTAATTAAGCCCAGGTTTGTGAGCAAGTTGAGTAGTCGCTTCATTCTCATTCTCTGTTTATTACACAGTGACGTGCTTTTCCATGTGTCAATTCTTTTTAATTTAGACCCTTGCCTTTTCCTATTCTGTCCAGTGTTCTCAGTGGAAAATTAAAGTTGTGCTTTACATACTGGATGGTGTGAACTTGTTATCTTCAGCTGCTATCATAGTATTAGTTGTGTTGAATTACCTTGAGATTAGCTATGGTGTCCTTAGAGAGCTGTAGCTTTTGTATTTGGAGGGATAAGTACCTGCTGTTGTGCCTGACCCCTGTCTGTGTGGTCAAACAGCACGGCTGGAGAAAGTCTGTACTTTCTTGAGCTCCAGACAGGGCAAATGGGCAGTGAGCATGGATCTCCTCCTGACTGATTGGCAGATGGGTTTCTTTATGGACTTAAAAATGGTTGAATAAAAGCATAGTGGTAAAAGAGTGATGTTATCAAGGACAAAGAGTATAAAATTTAACAGATGTGGGTTTAATTGTGTGGCACCAGCTTAGAGCTTTACTGGAGGACATTTGTAGATAATGCTAAGGCAATTGAGGGTATGCATCGTAAGCATATGGGTGTAGAGATAAGGCCTGATTTGCATATTTCTTTCATTTTAGTTTCCGTGTTTTCAAAAGTTGCATTTGAGAACAAGCACAACACTGCTTTTATATCAGCTAAGTTACTTGCCAGTTGGTTTTGCAAGTATTTTCATAGAAATAGAAAATCTGTCTGAGGGATGGAACGACTGTTCAAGCAATTGTATTTCCAGTGATGGTTTCCAGTAGAGATGTGACTGTAGCTGAGTGAGGAATCATGTCTTCCTTGTGTTAGAGCACCGACCCTGGTCAGCCACATGCACCTCCACTTCCCTATTCTACATCCTCCTCCTCATCTTATGAAGCTGTAAGCACTTTTAGGTGATCACTCGTGTGTAAATTGGCTGCTTACTACCTGGTGTCCTTCCCTCCTGTGGACATGTGTCTCCAGAAGCAGTGCATGGAGAGCCTCAGACTTAGGTAGCAGAGCCCTCTGGGCTGTGTAGTGGCCAAGGGCCCAACGCTTTTCTGTGCCTCTGAGCCAGCTTCCTTTCACAGCAGAGCATTTCCAGCACAGTCAAACCTCCTTGGTTTCTTCTTTGCCCTGCCTATTTACTACTTATCCTTAAGACGCACATATTTCACACGTATTTTAGTGTATTTACTTCCTGGTCATCCAAGAGGAAAATGGAATTTTTCTTTGAGTCAGTGCAGATCCTGTCTCGGGCACAGGGAGAAGCACCAGTTCAGACTCTGCATAATCCACGCTGCAGGGAAGGTCAGGACCACAGGGTAAGGCTGTCCCCAGCTAAAGAGATGGACACAGAGCAGTTCCCAGAGGAGGTGGAAAAGTAGGTAGACTCCATGAGGAACAAAAATGCTGTTATTCCTCATAAATCCTAAGTGTTAAATGTGTGCCTGATGGTAGAGCTTACATTGTTATCATACTGTGTTATCATACTGTTATCATACCAAACATGGTGTTTAAGTACCATGTTTCCTAAATGTATGGCAAGTGCTGTCTTCTGAGAGAGGAAACTAACAAATGGGTGAGTCGCTTTCAGAAATGGAGTTCTCAGTCTTCATGTTCACTGGGGACTGAAAACCTCCTTGCAATGTTGCTCAGTTTAAAATGATGACAAAAGAGATGAAGAATACCATTAGCAGAGTTTTGCCCCAAATTATCCAGATTTCATTTACTTCTCTTTGAACAGTGCCTCCAAATGAAAAGGGATTTTATAGCTCACACAAATAAAAGGGGGAGAGGGAAAAAAAAAAAGCATGAATGTGCTGTATGGCTTGGAAGGTGTAATTATCCTTCACATTGCTGTAATTGATAGAAGACAAAAGTGACAAAGGTGGGTCCAAGTTCTGCTTCCTGTGAAGGAAGAGTGTGAAATTAACTGTAACTATGAGCTAAGCTATTTGGGGGGCAGCTCTCAGAGGCTGGCACCCCACTGCAAGGGAAACAGCAGTTAGAGTATGTATTAAAAAAGAAAAAAAAATAAGGAAGAAGTAATCTAGAATGTATAGATGAAGTATACATTGCCGCACTGTTATTCTTGCTCTTCTGAATGTATACATGTCTAACAAAGCTTACAGAGTGTGCCAGGAAAAAAAAAAGGTTTACTACCATTTTAATATGACATATGGCCACCTGTCACTTCTGAAAATTTACATGTTCGTTACCAGATAAAACTGTCATAGTTAGCTTTTACCATTAAAAGCATGGTCTTTAGGAAAAGAGCATACTCTCACAAATTGCAGACATTCTAAGCATAAGAGCTCAAGATTTTATGTGATTTGGCATATATAGTAAGTTGAGTTGTCTAATAAACTGTAGCAATTCATCATCTACTTTGGAAGTCTGAAGTTTAGTAGGTAGTCATATAGTATGTCTTTTGGTGCCCAAACTACCCAGGGAAAAAAAAAATCATGGATTTTGGAAAGGCAAGGGGATTATGGCTTGATTTATTTGGCAACAAAATTGACTATAAAACTACTTTTACTATGCTCAGGGGACCAAGGCATAGAGATGTCATATTGAGTAATAACATCAGGATAATATCAAGGTCTTTGGTCATCTCCCTGATTTCACACAGGCGAAGCCACAGATATAAAACACTCGATACCAGAGGAATAGGACATTTCATGTGGATAATAAACACCTAGGAAAATTAATGATCTGTCTGGCTAAAAAAGATAAGCCCCCAGTCACAGGAAGTGAGAGCGCTGGAGGGAGAGCCAGCTACATGGTGTTAACTCTTTTAGTGCTGTCCAAAGTGTCACTTATTATCAAGTAAAACGGGGTTTGTACATAATATATTCCTGTATTAGAGCCAGTGCTGCATCAAAGGAATGCCCAGCAGTCTGCTGAGTGCTGCCTAATTGCAATAGTTAATGAAAAAAGTGCATTAATTTTAAGCATCCCTTTTCCCTACTACACATTTTGATGCCAAGGTTAGAAATGAGGTTTTTAGACCCGCGGTACCCAGTGGCAGGTGTCTGAATCCACCTGTGCTCACTAACAACCACGAATCTACTTACAAAGGTAGGTAATTGAGATTCCCTCATTTTTGTTCAGCTCCACACCAAAGTGCACAGGACTTTGGGCAAAGTCATGGCCATGTTGAGCTCCCAGTTCTCTGGTGTGGAACTACGGGCACCCAGAGCCTCGCAGATCAGCCCCTTGGTATCCCCCTTGGTGCGGGGTTGGAAACCTTGGGATAGAGCAGCGCCAGACCCCATTGCTCTTACTGCCACCAGTAAGTTCAAAATAGACTTGAACAAAATCTATCCTAACGAAAAAGGTAATTTGGATGGTGGTTTCACGCAGCTGGGTTTGTTTCTGATAGTTTGTTTGCTGCCCTGCTCTGGTTTTATGGGGGCTCTCCCCTTCTCCAGTGTGGTGAGTTGAGCAAGGCGTTCAGACGTGCACTGAACTGAAGCACACACCTGAATCCTGCTGGAGACAAAACTGTGAGGGAACTAATAATGAGCACGTGGAGGAGTGGGGAGAACATGAAGAGCATGCCCTGAACACTTAAATATCTGCCTTAGTGCTCTGCTAAACTGAGAGGGGATTGGACAGTATAACCCGAGTTAAGTGTGAGGTGGAGGAAGGGCGATTTGCAGCTCTTCCTAGAAAATGCCTAGTTTTTTCTTCTATGCAAAAAAGATGATACTTATACTATACGTGACACAGCACACAAGGGAAGAAAATCGAACAAACTTCTCTGTGGGTACAAAGCACACTGCAAGCAGGCAGCTTTCAGCAGTATGATTTTTTGAGTGGATATATCAGCTTCTTTTATCCTGAGATACAAAGTGCAGAAAATGAACCGCTGAGGTTGGGGGGAAGAGGAAGGAGAGGGAAGATGGCAGACCCTGGGTTTGTGTGTGTGATCAGCCATACACAGACAAAGGAGATCACTGCAGATCCCGGGCACAACAGTGTGGAAGCAATGCAACTATTTAGCTATTAGACCAGTGGCTTTCTACTCTTATTCCTTATGGCAAACAAAATCAGTTTAAATGGATTTAAATGACCTTTTAGTAGACGTGAGTATGTCTTCTTCAGTAAATATTTTAGATTCATTTTAAAAAAGAAAAAAAATCTATAAGCAGTTAAAAGCAACCTGGCAAGGCTTGGGGTGAGTCAGTGAATGATGGATCAATCCTGTGGAGACATGGCCAAAATATGGACCCAGCCAGAAGAAGGCAAAACGGGTTGGTGTGTATACTCTCACGCAGTGGGAAATATATGCAGATTCCTACCCTCATTAAAAATAAAAATGGTTGAACCAAACTTCAGTGTCATGTTGGAGGGCAAAATACCCTAAGCAGCGATTTTTTTTTTTCAAATCCAAACAGAACTTTAACTTAGTAGTTGCTAACTTTTGGAAGAAAAAAGCAAAAGATAACAGGAATTGCTTTAGAAATGTCGAAATGCAGCCTGTACTCACTGTCACTTGCACTCTGATTTATGGCATGTATTTTATCAGAAATGTGTGAATTTAGATTTTAAGAAAAGCTTCTATGAGGTTTGTCCAGTCCGATATTTCTGATAACAAATTCTGTAGAAGGCAAAGTTGTAAACGACTCCAATATTTGCATTTTTAATACCTCGTTACATTTTATGTGTTATAGTTAATGCTTTCCCATTTTTTGTCGTTTTATTTGGTCTGTACGTGCATAGCTGTAATAGCAAAACTGTGATCTGCAGCTCTTCTCTCACAGAGAAACTTTTCAAGAATAGTCAGTAGCTGTTACCCCAAATTTCTAATTATGAAATTTATATCAAAGTCCTAACAAATATGTGCGCCATATAAATGATAGATTGTAGTTGGGTATGAATACAAACAAGTGTTGAAAAGAGTAACAAATTTTGTCAATAGACTGTTTAAAAAGGAAATATTTATAATGAGTACATACACATACATACACACATAACATTTTTCACAAATTATTAATACAGAATTACACCATTGTCCAGAGATCAGAGAAAATTAAGATTCCCAGAAGGGGAGATGCACTGCTGTGATTAAATATTTGTGCCTGACAAATGCAGTACAAAGCTGCATGTGGGGCTTCTAATGTATATATTCCTTAGTGTGCTGCAGCACAACCTGCGTATACATTGCAGTGTTAGTTTATAAAACAGAAAAAATACCTGTTTTCTTAACACATGGTTTTGAGGAAGTTTTAACGTACAAGGGCTGGAATTGAACTGCCAAAAGTGAGGGATCTGGAGAAAAGTCTGATGAGCAGAGGCTGAGGGAGCTGGGGGGGTTCAGCCTGGAGAAAAGGAGGCTGAGGGGAGACCTTCTGGC
>JAOWAV010000002.1:1412377-1425279 GCA_028571045.1 Scolopax bukidnonensis | reverse complement strand
AGTGATGGGTTTGATCAGAGTGAGGTTGATGGTTGGACTGGATGATCTGGAAGGTCCCTTCCAACCTGGACAATTCTCTGATTCTGATACTAACATTCCTTAAGAAAGAAAATACTAGATTAGGTGAATCAAGAAGATACTTCTTACAGGGGCATAAGGCAGGAAAAGGCAATTTGTGATGCAGAGATCTCTGTTGCTGTATTAGAGTTGGGATAACCTACTGGGGACGGAACAAAAGAAGTTACCAAATATTTTCTGCTGCTTATTACATGTTTGCAGTCACAGGCGAGCGTCAGTAGCACACACTGATCTGAGCTCACAGTCTAAGACTAGAGATGAGAAGTGAATTGAAGGAATTTGAGGGTGCTGGTCATTGCTGTGAAAGGCAGTGGTCACAGCAGCTGGCTCCTGCCTGATGGTATTTGCAGACTCCCGGAAAACAGGGATTTTTAGGGAGGGTTTGATCTCTCAGACTCTGTATGAAATGTCACTCTGAAGAAGCCTATATTGCCAAATTGTTTGTGATGTATTTACTTCCAGTGTCTTCAGTGTTTCGGTCTGGCAGAAGCTTTCATGAAACTTGAGTTAATTTCAAATGCATTGTTTCTAATTTGGTACTAGAGAGTTGGTATTAATATTTCATGTCCTACATGATAAATATCTTTAGTTACCATAACTTGACTGATGGCATGCACGTGTGAGGCAGAGATGCAGCTGGGAGAATTCGTTTTGCTTCTTGGAGACTCTATTAATTTTCACTATGTAGTGTTTTCAATATTCAGGTCTCTGCAGAAATAAATCAAACCACTTCATTCAGCAGATCCTCAGCGTGAATTCGGTCTCACAAAGAGCAGCAACAAAACAAACACATCATCCATAGAGACCTCAAGCAATGGAACCAACAGCAAAACCACACAGGTTTAGACAGAATCCAGCCCTAAGAATGAATGGACTTGTGTAATGTGTAATTGTTGCTCTAGATTTTTGTTAGTCTCAGTCAAGTCCTTGGGATTTTTCTTTCCTTCCATGATTTCCTTAGAGGTTCTGATTCTGATACAGGGTATTTTGTTTCACTCACGCCGTCACTCAGTGAATGTGCCACAGTTCATTTCAGAAAAATGAGCCTTTCAGAAAAAGCAGTATTTAGTTTGGGTGTGTCAGACTCGCATACTTGATTAGCTTGAGCTTTTCTAATAAATAAAAAAGAAGATGATTGAAGTCTAAAAGCTATAGTCCCATATGACTTCCTTCCTTGTTGCCCAGGGAAAATGCCACTGTTTGAAAGAATAGCACAAAGTTGTTCCCAATTCTAAAGTTAATTAAACTGGATGTACAGTGCTATAATCTTGTGAAATCGTTTCTGACGCTCGCTGGGTGTGTACCTGTGTGACCTCACAGGTGTGTGTCACAGCTGGCGGGGGCGGTTACGCTTCTCCCCGAGTCCCCTTCTGCCATCTGCCTGCATCGTGGGCTTCAGCAGGATTGGGTCCTAACTTCTGATGCGTCAGAGGCTGGGATCCTTGCCTTGTAGCAGGACTGTATCTATGCTGTTGGACTCTCAGATAATTGCTGGGGTGTTTGGTCAGACCCCCAGCAGAATGGAGCATTTATTTTTGGTGCTACTTTGAGAGGGACTCTTATTTTTCAGACCATTTTGAGGAATAATACATATCACTTGGTGCTTTAGTAGCTGAGGGAACTGGTTACATTACTGACAATCAACTTCATGCACAAGAACACCTAACTCTCATGTATCTCTTAAATATACCTTTGGATTGTCTTAAAACCAGCCAGTGGTTGTTGAGGAAAGACCCTCCAGTGAAGAGATTAACCAAGAGAGGTGAAGTAGTTCCTGTTGGTCACAGCATGGTTTTCTTCCAAATCTCACCCTTATGCCGTAGTGCAGGGTGGGCTTTATGCTTGCTTTCTGCCGTTCTCTAGGTGAAGGCTGAAACTTCCTATCCAGAGTTCTTAGGTCAAGTGTCTCCTAAGACACTGGTCAGTCAGACAACGGAAGTTTATTTTCTAGGATGTTTCGTTTAGTACTAATGAGGGCCATTATGTTCTCTGAAATTTATATTGTGTATTGGAAACCAGAGCCATTGAACTCCCTGCTACTTACAGAGTGACTAGACTGAAACTTACTTTTCATCCTTGTTAGATATAGTTTGACCTGTGGGCATATTGCCTTAGTTATAATGCTGGAAAGTAGAAATATCTGAATAAAATCTTCATCTGTAATGGGCAATTCCAGGGAATGCCAGCACAAATGGCAGATCCTGCCAATCTGAGGGACTCTTACACGAAGTGTGTGAGTTTTCTCTATATGCAAAGTGAGTCTCCTGTGAGCTGTAATCCCATGCAATAGAAAGATTGGTCTTATTTGAACTTGCTGGTTGTTAAAGCTCGTGGTAATGTTGAATGAATGGTTGACTTGCCCTTACAGTTCTTGGCTTTCACTTACACTGGGTAACCTGAAGGAGATGTCTGTAAATCAGATGGTGTTTCAGTAAAGTGAGCGTTTTTCCAAACAGATAATGTGCATAAATAACACTGTGAAATCTTGGTTAAGGCTCAACCAGTGTTTTTCTCAGAGGTTATTTTATGAAAAATATCAATAATTACTCAGGTTGGTTTGAATTCCAGTGGACATTTGTAATTATTCCTTTCCACTGTTCTAGCAATAACAGTTTTCCCCATCTTATGGTGAAAATTTGTGTTTTGAGGGGTATGGCATATGTTGACAACTTCTTTAAAAGTACTAACCAACCCCATGTGTGGATTTTCATAGAATGTCATAGCAGGTGTGTGTAATGGGCTGCAGAGTTTATAGCAGAAAGTGGGAATAGTGCCTGGCTCAATCACAGTTTGTAAATCTATATTAGCATCAACTGCTGTGCTCTGGATTCTTAAAGAAGGACTTGCTAGCGATAATTAATTCTGTAAGTGACCTGTTCCTGAGTTCTAGAGTACATGAGCTGAGATTTTTCTCTTTTTTTTTTTTTATTAGAAGAATCAGACTTAGTTATGATTGACCTTTCTTACTTCCTTATGGCAGTAGTTACTTGAGGAGCTAGTTTCATCTGAAGCTAACGTATTTGACGCGTTTAAGGAGAAATTTATAAGAAAGCTTAGAAAAGGCTGCGTAAAAATTATGATTTTGAAACCATTTGAGGAATTTGCTGGTGCGTTCTGGTGTGGCTATTTTAAGGCTGTAAGTAGCAGGGTTTGTTTGGATCTGTTTCCCTCAGCTGGTAGAACTGATCACCCATATTGAGCACCCTCTGATTGAGCACCTTGTAACTGAGTTATTTTCCTGTCCATCCCTTTCCACCAGCCCTATACAGGTGATTTTTTTACCATAACTTATTTTTCGATTTATGTGAGCGTCTCATTCCAACCAGTAGCACGTTTCATAGAGTGAAGTTAAAGATGTTTGTACTGGATGTATGGAAACGTGACGTGCAAGTCATGCATTCTTTATATTACAAAAGTGACTTGGTAAAAAAAACCAAGAACCTGGTGATGTCCAGACTGATGCCTCGTCCAATATTTGTCTCAGTGCAGAGGCAGATGTGACAGTGTTGTGTTGCTGTGTCAAAGACAGATATAACTGCTCACTAACATAGAGAAGTATCAGTGTCTTTGGATATTTTCCAATGTGGAATTAGTATTTCACAGTGACAGGGACAATAGAAATGCTCATAAAGTACCTCCCATACAGAAATTACAAAAACTATTCCCCCTTAGAAAATACAACAAAACAACTTCCTTCTACAAAGGTAGATTTTTTTTTTGTTTTATTTATGTGGAAAGGTGAAATTTCTTGTGGCCTTCTGAGCAGAGAAAATATTGAAGTGAGTTCATTTCATGCCTCAAAAATACTACCAATTTATTTCATTAAAAGTATGTATTCTTGTTAGAACAATTTAAATATTTTTTTTTTTAGCTGTGAGGGGAATTTGAATGAAAACTAAGTGAGATTGCAATAAGCACCTGTAAGTAAGGCAGCAGGGTGACACATTTTCAGGGAAAGATTGTTTTCAACAGCAAAATCTACAAAAACAGTGAACTCAGCAAGCCATTTCTAGCCATAATTTTTTCCCCTACAGTCACATTAGGATAAAGATATCTCTCCTGCTTTGTTAACACATGTTATGTTAACACTTACCATGTTATATTAACACAGCCTTGTTTTAAACACAGTGCTATCTATGTTAACCAGTTTCAGAGGAAGTTGTCTTTCCTGTTCCTTCAAAGGTTGGGCAATAACACTCTTCTTTCTGATCCTCTGGTTTTGTCCTTTGCCCCCAGGCAGGACATGAGACACTCCAGCCTTAGCAGAACCCTGGGTGAAAGGGGCTCAAGGCTGAAACTGCCTTCCTGAAGCTGCCACTGAACAGCACTTGACAGCGCTGGGACGTCACAGCTTTCCTTCTGCTGCCTGGTTTGATTCCATGCGCAGAAATACTTTGCAAAACCAGTCAAATTTCATGTTCCTTTTGCAGCAGTTGGCTTTGTCTCAGGCTTTTGTGCAGTAAAGAGGGCCAATGGGATCCTGGGCTGCACAGGGAAGAGTGTGGCCAGCAGGTGCAGGCAGGTCACTCTCCCCCTCTGCTCCCCACTGGGGAGGCCACAACTGGGCACCCCTGCTTTGGCCGGGGGGTTGGACTGGATGGTCTCTAGAGGTCCCTTCCAACTCTGACAATTCCATAATTCCATAGTTTGTAGAACACACAGACTCTGTTAATCTCAATAGTGTGCTTTACTCTTCTTTCTTAAAATCATTTTTTGAAAAGGAAAAAAAAAAAAAAAAAAAAAAGCCCTGCTAAACTTTGTCAGATTTTCCTCAACACAAGAAAGAGTCCAGAACCCTACAGCCTACCAATGGATTGGGGAAAACCACAAAGTGTAAATGAAATAGGCAAATTTAAGATGGATGTCATAAAAGACAAATTTATATTTTACACTTTCTGTCAATGTTTTATCTTTACTGCGGCCAGCACTTTTATACAGAGATGCTCTTTTTGAAATTAATAGCAAGTACTGAGCTTTGTAGATTTTTAAAATGGTTCTGTTTCTATAAATCAACCTTTTCAACATTCACATTTTTGTGTCCTCATACATCCAGGAGAAGATAAGGTGTGAGAATTAGTTTGGAGTAGAATAGGAAATAATGTCTGTCTAGCGTGGCTTCCTGAAGATGAATATTCTCTAAATAAGTAATAAAGCTGAAATGGCTGTAACTTGCCATTATGAGTTTGTTTATTGATAGTTTCTGCCACTTGAACTTAGATTTTGCTGTCTTCAAGATGAAATGGGCATTGCCAGTGCTTTTTTTTTCCTTTTTAAGGTTTTTTGAGAGGTTAGCATGTAGGGGTTTTTTTTTTATTGCTAAACTTGATTATTACTTGTCTTTCATTTGGAAGAGTTGCTAATTCTGACAAATCTTGGTAAAAGTTATAATAACTTGGAGTTAAACTCAATTTGTTTCTATAGGCTGTTACACTGGATCTTTAAAAGCTACATAAACATTATCCTGATGGGGTAGTTGTTTCATATTATAATGTACTCTGAGACAAGAGTTGAAATTGCAATTTCAGAGAGGCTATTATGATTTACTGCATCATCTATAACTTTGCTAAGCAAAATATTTGCTTATAAATAATGGTGTTTGGGTTTCTGTAGTGCTGAACCAATGACAAATAATAATAGTTGGTCTCCCATGTGCAAAAATGTTTTTAAGGCCTTCAATTTTTAATGAAGCTTATTCCAATTTGTCTCCTTCCCCAGTTACTTAAAATCATTAGTTTTAAAGCTTTATGTGAAACCGACTACAGCCATGACTTCTCTTCCTGATCATTTTCCTAACAATGCCCTCTTTTTTTAGTTACTTAAACAAAAATGTATATGTGAATGTATTTGTACAAATGTGAGTTAAATCTTGCAGCCATTGATTATTTTTCTCCCCTTTTGCTGTGGAGCTGACAGAGTCAGCAGGCGTTTCAGGGTGCAGCATCCCTAGGTGGTCTTTGCTTCCATCTCATTTACATGCTGTAGGGAAAAAAAAAAAAAGGTAAAGGGAGATAAAAGCTGGAAGAGAGCGGTGGCTGTGTTTAACATCCTAATAGCAGGCAGGGCTGGACCCAAACATGAGAAACACCTCGCAGGTGTTAGGTGGAATCATATGTCTGTATTGGGTTGATGGCACGCAATAAGCATGGAAATTTCTTATTTAGGCATTTAAATATAAGATGTACTTATCACCATACAGGATCTTCCAGCTAAATAAATTAAATGGTGAAAGAGGAGAGGCAGATACCTTTTGCTAGAAAAGTCTGGGGAAAACAAAAGATGTGTTGATACAGGATGTCCCCTGTGGGCTCTGTTGAGTGGGGGGGCAGTGAGCAGAACAGTGTTGCTGTCTGTGCTTGATGTAGGTCGATGTATACTACAGAAAGCTAAATAGGGTTTCTTAGTTCTTATTCCAGCTATCCAGAAATAATTTTACCAAGGGATGTGACCAATTTTACATGTGATCTCCCAGCAAACATGTACACAGCTAGGAATGACATGCTGACGATGGTAATGACACATAATAAGACAGCTTGGTATGAGTTTTTGCTGAAGAGTATAATTTTAGGCATATTATGTAGCAGCCAGGGTACTTACAATTTAATGGTTATGTGGAAAATGTCAGAATTCAGTAGCCAAACAGTCAAATTCAGAAAGCTCTTTGACACCACTAATTTGTGATCGTTCAGGATGGAGCTCACCACCCACTGAAATGTTCATTTAAAAGACATTGCTTCATGTTACAGGCACTATTGTTAAAATATACACGTGTGGAAATACATTATGATAATTATTTTTACCTTCTCTGCTTTCAAAGGGATGTGTATGCACATCTGTGATAAAAACAGATGGGCAAAAAGTACAGCATTGTCTTCTGGTGCTTTTTCCACTGTGTCAGAGGTGGTGATGAGCTCCAAGTCTCACCAAACCTCAATTATTCAGTGATTCTCTGAATATTAAATCAAAACCAAAGTACAGACAAGATACCTTGAGTCTTTTCCACAGAATGGAGAAAAAATGAAGAGGCTCAGTGACTCCAAAGTCTCCAGCCAGGAGAAGGTTGTAGAGAAGTGACTGGCTAAAAAATCGGGTATATTAGAAGTGGTACCTTGAAAATCCAACTCAGAACCTGAGAGCTCATACATACGTGCTCAAATAAGTTACTTCCATATATTTCTGTATAAAGGGGAGATATTATTATAACTGACCGTGTAAGAAGTCACCACCAAACATTACAAAAAGTCGAGTTGCTCTACTGCAGCATGCTCTGTGGGTCATTTGTCAGGTCAGGCAGGATGAGGATGCTTCTGCCGCTGCTTTGCACTTGCAGCTGCCTCCTCTCTCAGAAGATACTTTCATCTGAAGTAAGAAGGGCTGCTGCACTACACTGGTATGTACCTCCATCACGGGGGTATTACCTCCCTGTTCTCTACCTAATCAGGTTTGACCATCCTGCTCTAACCCAAGAAAAGCATATTGTCACGTCACAAACACACACGTTGAGCTTCCTGACTTTACACAGAGCTTCTTCTTTTCTAAATATTTTTCCTAAATTGTATTTCTGTCTTAACTCCTTATCTTATCTACATGATGGTTGTTGTCTGCTTATCTTATCTATCTATTCAACAAGGAATCCAAAATGCAGAAGCTATCTCCTTTTGAAACCTTGTCATGAGAAAACCCAGACAGCTCCCGAATGGCATCTCATTGCTCATTTTCATTATGATGATGTGTAAGTGTCGAGAGTAACTGGAGAAACTGGCAGCTGCTTTTGGAAACTTCCTGCAGTGGCTGCCTGGAAGCCCAGCTCTGCCAGTGGTGTCTGAAATAGGTTGGAAAGGACCCAGTGCCTGTAACACAGGGTAGGAGGGAAAGATTCTTACTGCAAAAGTCTAGTCAAAAAATAAACAGCGCTTAATGGGCTGAAATGGGTTGGGAGAAGCTGATGGAATATCCTGGTTGGGGAGGCAGCATGGACTCATTACTTCTAGTAAACCAGCAGCTTTGTCAGTGATCAGTACTTCTGCTAACAGAAATCCCCTGCTGCCTAAATGGGCTTACTGCAGAGATCCAACCTCACTGCGCTTCAAAATGAAAAACGAGCTTGGGAGCAAGGAGGAGTAGGGGAGGTGATTATTTTTTTTTTCTTTCCCCAAAGAACATGTTAGGGATTCAGGCTTTTTATAGATGCAGATAGAAGATTACTAACAAATCCTGCTTTGGGAAAAACAGTGCCAAATTTCTGTGCATCCCTGCAAAGTTGTAATCCAGGTCAATTTAAAGGTGGAAGCAATTTATTGCTGGCTTTTGAAATGATAAAGATAACTGGTCCCATCGTTCTCACATTCCCCTGGGAGAGCAGTGAGCGTTGGTGAGGTATAATGGTATGGTTCCCACGCCTGTGAAAAGCCTACCTTTGTGAACCAGAGGAATTACAGTGGTCCCTCAACCCCTCCAGGCTGGGTTGGTGTAGAAGGCAACGTGTGTCAGAGAAGCAGTTCATTGTGGTAGTTCACTGTGTTTGCCATTTCTCCAACTGTGAGAAAATTTGGATATACCCAGGGAGCAGTTCCTACACTTTGTGGCTTATTCTTCTAGTCAGATACTCTGTACCATATCCTCTGGCTATTGGTTGTTGACCATCCAATGTTGACCAAAGGAGTGTTGACCATCAGCCTCTGACTCCAGGGGACACAGAGAAATGCTCATCCTGGTCTCTTAGCAATGGTGAGAGCAATGTTTCAAAACGTTCAAATTCAAATTGAAATTTCAAAAAGTTTATTTGCTCTGTCTGTGGAGGAACAAAAGTAACCTCACAGCAAACCATAAGATACAGATTAATTTTCAAGAACTGAGAAGAAACTTGAAGGTGAAGTTTCCTTCAGGTGAAGGTGAAGTGCCACTAGTTCACCTCAGGACCTTCCAACACTGCCATTTCAGGTTGAGTTGTCTTGCAATTGAAAGAGTTACAGCATTGCTATAAAGCAGTAGGGATGAAAATGAATGAACAAATATTATCTAAGACATCATCTTCTGAAGGTAATTACCTCCCAACTCTATTAGGAGTCAGCTGTGAAATACTGGCTTTAACATTAAGACTTTTGTGCATATGCCTTTGTTCTCCCTGAAATAACACCTAATAATAGTAGCTGTCTGTACCAGAAATTGTTGATGGAGGCATCAGCCAGTGTGTTCATTTGTTCGAAACACATTGCTTCATAGCTATTAAGTCCTAATAGTTAAATATATTTAAAGTTCCTGCTGGCTGCAAAACATTTGCTGTGGAGGAGGCTCGCCCTTCATGTCTTTGCAAAGACTCTAACTGACCTCTGTCCGCTTGAAATTGAGTGGATCAATGCAGTTTTATGGTTGGAACGGCCACAGTTGTGTGGCAGGTAATTAAACTTCATCAATGGGAAGGCTGCTTAAGGTTCCTGTGTACCATGGTTCCACAGTGCCGTGCCCAGGCAAGATACCGAGGGGTTTATGGTGTTCTCTCCAGGAGTCAGCCCCGTGAGTGAGGGATGTGCTCGTTGCTGCAGGGGAGAATCAGCACCATGAATGGGACTTTGGTAGCAGTTCCGTTGGTGGAATGATGTATCCTTATCTTCTGAAGGTTTTTCTGTACAAATCTCTGAAGCAGATGGGAAACCATTCAAAAGGCATTTTATAACCTACCTATGTTTACAAACATTTGCTTTCACAAAATCTCTCCTTTAAGGCTGTAAGAAGTAGCTGATATATATATTATGGGCACTATACTTACCTATAGATCCTATTGTCTTCCCCTTTTATCTTCTTCTTATTTTTACCCCAGTTCTCACACATTCTTTTGGTTCAGATTGGTAAAGGCTCTTGCATGGCAGGGGAAGCTGGGTGTAGAAACGTTTGTGCAAAAGGAGATCTAGGGGTCCTTGGACTAGGTAGGTGCTGATATTACTTGTTTTTACTCATAGGCTACTGGTGAGAATTAAATTGAGGTCAGGCCTGGACACAGAGATTTATTTGCTATTGTTAGTGTTGAGAGCCTATACAATTAATGTCTGACCTGCAGAGCAGATAGCAGATCTTTGCAGGGTCAGCAGTGAAAGCTGCTCTCCTGCTGCAGCACCTGAAAGGGAGAAAAATGGTTTCAAAGGATGCCCCCAAACTGTGCAAACAGGGTGGTGAGAGACTGCTTGGGTCTGTCATTCATAAAATTATCATGCTGTAACTTAAACTTGTTTTCTTTCCCCGTTGCTGAAGTCTTTCCCTCTGGTAGCTGTAAATTTAGGCCTAAGTAGTTCACTTTCTCACTTCCAGCCTCAGTGGAATCATTCCTGCTTTATAGCTGTTTGTTATCATGTGAAATAACCAGAAAAGGTGAGCTCAAGAAGCACCTCCTCTCCTGTGCTGTTTAGTCCAGGAGTATTTATAGCCAGTAGCTGGTGTTGGGGTGTGATGCTCTTATCACGGAGCTGCACTTGCCCCCAGCTTTTCAAAGGGCCTGTGTCAATACGAGTGCAGTGTTTCGGAGTATCTGTAGCCAGTGCAACGCCATCCTTCCTCTTCATAGCTTTTCCTCATACCTCCAGGATTATGTCTGCCTTTCTCTGTGTCATAGTGGGTGCTAGTTCACCCTTATCCTGATACTGACTGATTTACCCAAAACATGCTTAATGCAGTTACCCAGTATCGTTCATCACAATATACAGCGATGCTGGGACTGAGCTGAGTCCTCACACTTGTGACCTCTTTTTTGCTAGTTATGGATACCTTTGTTGCTGTATTATTCTCCTGTATTTTAAAAGATAAGGTGCACAGCATTGAAGCTGTGGAGCACCATTGCAAAATAGCACTTCACAGGTTTCTGGGTTTCATAATGTATTTGCCAATTGTAGGTCATTTCCCTGGAGGAATTACTATTTTTTAAAATTTAAAATATACTCTTTTTTTCTCCACATAGGAATTATTTAAGTGTGAATAAAAGTATTACTATTATTAACAGTGCAGTGTTAGCCCTAAAGGATAGGTGATGATGCTTCTTCCCATCAAGGCATGTTAAGTCCATGGAGGAATGGAGTGCCATAAGGATATACGCCCAGGGGTTGTATTATACAAATCCTGTTAGTTAATGTTTGGTGTGCTTACCTCCCACGTCTTGCTTGGAAAACAGAGCCATAAATGAATTCAAAAGCAAACAGGGTGTATTGAACTGTTTGGTCCTTAAAATAAGTCTATGTTTTGGATAGCAGAAGGCTGTTACATACTGTCAAGCCAAGAAAATAGCACTTCCATCTTAAAAACAAAACCAGGAAAATTTCCTCAAATCAAAAAAGTTAATTGGTTGCACTTTTCTAATGCAAGTCTTCTCGCACACACAGAAACCAGTTGTTCTGCTGAAAATAGTGTCTTTTCTTGCACAGTAAGCCCAGTTTCCAGGTTTTCCCAGGAGATGTGTCATGTGATGGCACAGATTCAGCCCCAGCAGGACAGCTCTGTTGGGCACCAGGCGTGGGCGTGCTGGTGGCCCAGCCAGAGCCTGAGGACAGGAGCCACTTGTCTAAGGCATCCCTCAGAGCCAGCAGCAAGGACAGTGGGAGCAGGTATTGCCCGTTACTCCTCAGGGAGTAAAGCTTCACAGAGAGTGGCCAGTGTGTGAAGCTGACACGTTTGCCTGAATGTGAGTTATTGTGGTTTTTTCAGCTGGCTTCCTAAGATTCCCTCCGCGTCGGCACGAGTCAGTGGCACTAAATCTGCTGCCGTGGGATTGCACGGAGGAAGAAGGGTATGAAATTGCATCTACAGGTTTATAACAGAACTATTGTTTGTGTTATACCTCTGTCAAATGTTTTGAAACTGAACTCTAATTTGAATTATAAGGCTCAGGCTGCTGTAGAATAGATTGGGTTTGTTTGGATTTGGGAGGGTTTTTTTGACAGAGTCATGGTATTTATGTCAGAACGTTATACCTTTGTAAAAAACACATCTTGGCAACTGGAATAATTTGCATGATAAATCAAGGCTCATGCTGTTTATGCAAGAACATACTTCGAAGATGTAATTTGATATGGACTTGGTTTTATCTCACTGTTAAGATATGATTTTGATTTGGGGAGCTTTGCGCTCCCATATTCACCTTACAAACTATTATAATATTCAGATGCTCTGTGGTTCAATTTGGCAAATACGGAAAATTTTCAGCGCTGTATGAACAAATAATTTCAATTCTGCTGGGCCTTAAGCCAAGGTGAGAATGTGAGTGTTAGGAGTGCTGAGTTTAAAAAAAACACCCTGAATTACATACAGTTTTTGGTAGCTTCCAAGGTTGTTTTGTGAAAATACTGAGAAAAGTGCAATTAGTGCAGGAGGCTTGGCTTGAAGACGGAACCTGGAGAATTTGGAGGACCAAGATAAATGCAGAAGCTCTTGGTGTGGGGACATAGAGGAACAGAGTTGTGTTTGTGCTGCTGAAACAGTGCTGGGGTTGGCACTGCTTCAAAGGGACACGCAAGTATGGCTGAGTTTAATATGCTTATGTGTCCCTGGCAAAAAGAACACAGAGAAGGAACAGTTGAATAATGTTCTTTTCTGTCTAGAAAAAGACATTTGTGGAAGTCCTCTGTTTCAGTTACAATGGTTACCCATTTTCCTTTTGTGGTAGCTGTGCTATTTCCTACGGACAGTTTGGAGTTGTTCCCCCCCAAATTGAGCCTTGTGATGACATTGATACTTTCACTTGTTTGGATTCTTTTCATGGTTAGAATAATGGAATCATAGAATTGTCCAGGTTGGAAGGGACCTTCCAGATCATCCAGTCCAACCATCACCCTCACTCTGATCAAACC
>JAOWAV010000002.1:1374582-1406670 GCA_028571045.1 Scolopax bukidnonensis | reverse complement strand
TCTCTCCTGTAGCCCCTTCAGGCACTGGAAGGCCGTTATAAGGTCTCCCTGGAGCCTTCTCTTCTCCAGGCTGAACAACCCCAACTCTCTTAGTCTGTCTTCATAGGAAAGGTGTCCCCTTCCATGTATAAATGTATGGTGGTTTTGTTTTTTTTTTCCCTCAGAATGTGCTGCTGGTAAAAGGGGAGAACTGGTAGTGACTGCTCAAGTTCTTCTGCATTGCAGCATATTCTTGTAGTCAGAACTAAGACGAACAGGGCATAACCTCCTGTATCCATATGTGTATTTGAATCCAAGAGCAAGTGAATTGAAGTGGCAGAAGAGTTTTGTTTACTTTTACTTCTAGTGTTCTATTTAATATAAACCTATTTAATTTCACAATATTACGACCTTTAGGTCTTTAGTTGTCCTTGTGTTTAAAATGAATTAAAAATTCCCAATGGCAGTATAGGGTGGTTCTTGGCTGCAAGAAGAGCTCACACAAACCCATATCCCACTGGAGGGTCCAAGACCTGTGCTTTCCTTCTTTCTTTGGAGTTGCTACCTCTGGGAAGATAAATGACCAAAATTTGCCAGCAAGGCTTTGGCCAAGCAATTCCCTGAGTTCTCCTTTGTGCCTTTGGGCTTTGAAGGTGTCACTAGCCAGAGGATGGGACACAGCTCAGCGTAAGCCCTCTGGGCTTGCCCCTGCTCCTGTTCTTTAAAGAACTCTAGTTTGTGTGATGTGCGTTCAAACGGGCTGATGGCCTTTTACTGGCAGGATATTTACTCTCCAGAGAAAAAGGCTGCTGTTGAAGATTAGTCTGAGCCAGGAGAGAATGTACCAAACAATAGTGAGAGATTAAATGGTTCTGTGAATACCAAGGGGAGTAATCCCTGTGGGGCAGGGCTTGACGGAGGATACCAAAATCAGCTGATCCTAAAGTGCAGAATGTTTGGGTTTTTTATTTCCAGAGCTCTTCTTTGTTCTTTCCCCTAGAATACAGTAGGAAAAGGCCATATTAAGCAGTAGGACACTAGGCAGTTCAGATTATGAACCCAAAAATCTCACATAACTTCAGTTTATCAGTGAATTAAGAATCCGATCTGGTGATGTGACCATTCATTGCTTAGCCATCCAGGGGCTGAGGGGCATTAGAAGAAAAAATGTAATGCTAGATGTGCTGTACTTTTGTTAGTTTTGTGAAATTTAGGAGATTAAGCAGAGAAAAGTCTTTGTCACAGTATGAGGTTCTCCCAAAGGGTAGGATAACAGATAATCCCTTCGTACCAAAGCTATATATTCTGGCTACAACAGCAATCAAAGTAAAGCCGTGAGAGCCTGTAAAAACCTGCCTGAAGGGCAAACTCTCTCTGGGTGCTACAGAGGCACTTTCAAAGTTGATATAACAAGATCAATTCATTCTTTCTAAACACTGCGTGTTGGATGTTGGGTTTCTTCTGATGCTGTCAGTAACTGTCCCAAGTGCAGCGCTCTGAGGTGTCCCCTTCTTTAGTAGCAATGTTTAAAAAAATAGAAAAACCTCTTTGGATGAGGTTAGTGTGTTTGATGGATGTAGGATTTTTTGTTATTTTAATTTATTTTTTACGTGTGGTGTTAAGCTAGCCAGGTGACAGCTCAGATTGATACTCTTCAGGCACAAACGTCCACTGACCTGCTGGAAATGGAGAGGTTACACTTACAGGTTGTGAAACAGACTGTTAGTCTGAATTGCCTTTTGCCCATCCTCAGGCAATCAGAGCAAAAATGGCTGTTGGGTGTTGAATTTTTAGTCTTCCACCTGGGCTTACCACGGAGAGCCACTGTTTCTCTCTGCAGCTGTATGAAATCTGCCATAGCACCAGAAGATGACACCTTGAGATGTATTTTACATGAAGATGGGCGAGGAGTTCTCCTGTGACCCCCTTTGCTAGGGTTAGGGAAGAAGGGCTGTTGCAGCTGTGGTAACTTCTGAAGCTGGTAGGGCCATTTAAGCAGTTTCATGCCCACATCGTGCAGGAGGGCCTTCACAAGCTCTGGGAGCCTCTTTTTGTTGGGTTTTTATTTTTGGTTGGTTGGTTTGGTTGGTTGGGTTTTTTTGGTGTCAGAATACCTTAAAGGTATTTGGATCTGATTTTCTGGAAATTCTTGAAATGAAGGCATGCTTTCTCTCTCTTGACTGACTTCATTCAGCAGTCTGTGGAAGGTAGTGTGACACGTTGCAGGCATCAGAGAATGTGTAGGTGCCTGGCTTCCTATGATAGGTCTAAATACTTCAGCATAACTATACAATTTTAGAAAGACTAAACAACACTGCTTTAATTTTCCTTTCACTCTACCTTATTTATCTCTAGCTTTTCTGTTGTGAGGTCTCCTCCTGACAGTCTCTCAGTCACACATGATCGCCTTGAGCTGCAACTTTAATTTTTCTTGTAACTTGCAGCCATGACATGAAGAAATGCAAAACCATTACAAGGGTTTTACAGAACCAGATTTTTGAAGCTTAAAACACGTGCAAGCTGCTTTTGAAGATTTGCTTTTACACGTGAATTTTCACAGCAAAATTGACTCATTTTGTACCAAATATGGGACAGGAACAATATTATGCAACTTCTGATGCACATCCCAAATCTAAATAGCTGTTAGTGATGATGGCAAGTTCTAAAATGTTTCTGAATAATTACCATGGTAGAGATGAGTGATCTATCAGTGGGTGGCCACATTTGAGTGTAATGTCAGGTTATTCTTTGGAAACCACCTGTGTGGGGTGTGCTCCTCCCCAGTGTCTGCTGTGCTCTTCATATGTTTTCTTCTTACTCCCCTGTTTGGTTGGTTTGCTTTTCTTTCTCTCTCAACCTTTAAAACCGTGGTACTTCCCTGTAGTCTTTAGGTTTTGGATTAAGTGCCTTTTGAGTCCATGCTGAGAAAGGTGTAGAAGCCCCTTTCCCCCCCTTGACTGAGGTTCGGGATTGGTGAGCAGCATTGCCTTGTGCAGTATGGAGAGCTCTGGGGGTTTTCCCTCTTGCTTTCCAGGGAAGACAGAAGGGAGGTGATCCTTAAAACCAGGAGCTCTTAGCAGCCTCTGTACGTGCTAGGAGAGGGAGTGATGAGCAGTGTGGGGAACAAAGAGCTGTGACATGATCAGGAGTTTCAGCCCTGGTACCCGCACACATTGATGACAGCCCCGTATGGGCAGGGTTGTGCTCAGAGGAGTTTCAATCCTCAAGGAGAACCCCAGTGAACTGTGGTGCACATTTATATAATTACATCATTTGGGCTCCTTTGTTACCACCCTTCCTGCTCTCCTGTGTGACAGCTTATTGTTCAGACAGAAAACTTCACTAATTCCTCATTCTACAGAAAACCCCAAAAAACCAGAAGCAGTAAGTTTAGGAGTAAGAAGAGTCCTGGGAAAACAAGTCAGCTCAGTAATGCCTCAAGTATAAAACATGCTGTAGTTGGTTGTACTTTTTCCTCCAAAACCTGGGGCAGTTTTCCAGTGTCTCTGGCAGCGTGTCAGAGGGCTGTGATGCACCACGGTACCCATCCACTGAACATAAAGCCATTGGGACCAGAAGCGATGAACCAAGCTTTGAGACCAACTTGGAGTGTGAATATTTTCACGTTCTATTTGACAAAATATCTAAAGGTATTTTTAAATTTAGTTTTGTTACCAGGTAAGAGTAAAATGCTCAGCACTTGTTTTCCAAAAGCTGAATAGTACATTCTACAAATGCTTAATTAATTCCTCCTCTTATTGTAAGAAGCATTGGAAATATAATCAGAGTTCCTTCACTAATTTAAAGGAGATAATGCAAGGGTCTGAGGAGGAATGGATAAAGTTAGAAAAATAATTAGAGAGGTTATTTGTATTCAGGTCATGAGACTAATGAAATTCACCCTAAAAGTGTCTGCAGAACTGTCCAGAACAGTCCCTGAACTGTCATCCTGACCCATACCTGGGACTGCTGGGTGACAGGAGAGGTCCCAGAGGACTGACAAAGGAAACCTCATTGCAGAAAAAACTGGTTAGGTAGGTGTGGACACAGCAAGGATTGCAGTTTGTTTCAAGTTAAGCCGTTCTTTTAAGTTTTCTGTGTGCTGTTCTTACAAGCAAACATTAGCAATAGGATCTAGGGTTGGTCACCAGTAACAAGGCTGGGGCTGAATGTAGAATCGTTGTCTTCTGTTTGTGCTGTGACACAGGGAAGTGTCTCCAAGTCTGTCAGGAGCTTGTGACAAATGCTAAACACGAGACTGTCATGTTTAATTTTTTTCTTCATTGACTTGTGCGATATCATAGAGTAGAATTGGAAAGTCACAGGCACAGCAGCTTCAGAAAAATTTGAAAGCATTTCAAAAAGGATAGAATTATAATCTTAAGTGATGTTGGCCCATGAAGACATGATCTGAAATAATTAAGATTTAATTTAGTGCTAGGCAATACTAAACATAGAATACATGGCTGTGCATAACTAATAGGACAAAAAGGGTCTAGAGAGGGGCCATGGGATGGAGTGGGTTGTGTGAGGAGACACTGCATGGACTTGGACTCTTCAGCCTCAGAGATGCAGCCGAGGTGTGGTCCTCATGGAGGGATATAAACTCCAAGGTGGGAAAAAGTGGTTACAGGCAATTTATTAGTTCTTTCTCAGAATATGAGAAATATGACTAGAGTATATTAAATGAAATTATCCTGTAGTGGATTTAAGACAAACAAATGGAGTGCTTTCCCATGGCATGGTAAGTGTATGCCCTCGCTGCCGGGGAGCATGGCAGGTGGCAAAAGCTCAGCCGGGTTCAAGATGCAATTTGACAACTTCACGGAGAAAAACTTCTCCTGTGACCTCACCAAGCAAAGGTGCCACCTCTGGCTCGGTGAGTCCTACCACAGGGGTTTGTAAGCTGCTCCTGGGGAGAGGCGTCTCGGCTGGATAGTTCCTGCCTGGAGCCGAGCACTCCCGCCCTCTGGCTCAGCATCACCCCATTGCTGAACCAGGCTCTCTCTGGTTGTGAGACCCGAGTTCTGATCCTTGGGCAAATCTGTAGAGAACCTCTGAAATCAGTGACGGCTTTTCTCCATAGCTGAGGTAAGAAAGAAGAGACGCAAAGTGTCTTTGGCTACTTGCCAGGAAAACAATTTCACGACTGCTTTTTACTGTGCAATAAATTACCCATAAAAGAGGATAGCAGATTAATTTAATTAATTTGACTTAATCCCAATACTGTATTGTTTTATTAAGCAATGCTGTGGCATAATTAAGAGTTGTAACTGGTTAAACACTTTATAACCATGGAGCTATTAATTAATACTAAATTACAATAAAATTAACAGAGTAAAATAAACAAAACACACAAATGTTTTAAAATGACAGTGATAATGCTTCAGCTACAAAGCTGCTTATGTAAACTGCTTCTTAGTTTGCTGGAATTAGTATTTATATAATAAGAGAATTGCAAAAATGTAAATGGGACAAGAAGTGCATTCCTTATGATTTTTCAATTCAAAAGACTCCTTTGATGAGAAACATGTCTTTTTAAGCTGGATATTCTTAAGTGAGTGTTGAAGCAAAGTCCTTGAACCCAAACTTACAGTATGCAGGCCAAAATCTAAAAAGTAAAACTTAATGTCGGCTTCGAGACCTTGCCTGGATTTGACACTTTTCTGTTTTATTTTAATATAAATCTGAACAACTTACGCATTGCTAAGCTTTAATTTTGTTATGATGTATTAATGCCACAACTCAGAGCCTGCTCTCATAAGCAGGAATGACAGGACATGTAGGAAACGATTTGCATGCTTAAATGATTTGCTGGGTTTGGATGGTTCACAAATTCTAGAAATCCCACAGGTATTCATTTATCATTGTGCATTAAGTAGAGAAATAAAAAATACATGATATGGAAGAGCTGGGCTACAGGGGCCAGTGGCAGAATGAGATACAGAAATACTTGCTTGGTTTTACATACCCGGGATCAAATCTGATTAAGACCAACTACATTACAGGAATTTAAAACAAGTTTTAGCAGCGTCTGAGAACTCTGAGCAGCAGGACTGCCAAGGTTCTGTATGGGCAATGTACAAACTCCTCTAAACAGATCAGGTTTTTAGTCATTTTGGAACCTACTGATTATTAAAATTGATCATTTTTGATCATTTTTTTTTATCATTGTGTTGATCATTTTACAAACAGAAGATCTAGAATTGCACTTTTTTTTTTTTCCTAAATAAGTGATTCATATTCCCTCTAAAGCCTAAAATGAGTTATTTTAAGTGCCAAATTAGTCCCAAATAGACCTTGTGTGAGTAAAAATCGAAGTCTAAGTGAGCAGGCTGGTAAAACAGTTAGTTACAAATGTTGAAACAACTTAGACTTCTAGTTTCAGTATCCCAGACAAAATTTAGTATTTTTAATGCGTTTTAATCCATCAGTGTGACTAATCCCTGTTGAATCAACGGTTCCTGTGCTATCATCTTGCGTGTTGTGTGTAGACCTGTATGTGTACAGGGCTGCCCAGGGCAGGGGTTGAGGCCCCATCCCTGGAGGGATTTAAGAGCCAGGTTGACCTAGTGCTTAGAGACATGGGTTAGTGATGGGTTTGATCAGAGTGAGGTTGATGGTTGAACTGGATGATCTGGAAGGTCTCTTCCAACCTGGACAATTCTATGATTCTATGATAAATATATGTGTTGCTGAAAGTTTCCCTGAGTAGTTCCATGTAAGTGGGAGAAATATTAACCAAGCCAAACACAGCCTCAAACAGGCTAACATAAATATGCGACAGACTGGGGGAGGAAAGACTGTGGGGGCTTATATTCCTGAACCTTATTAATATGGAGAGTAGGAGGGAGATTTCAGGAGGACAAGGATGAGTCTGAACAAACATGGAAGAGCAACTGCTTGTTTAAGAAGCTCAGTGGAATGATGCCACACATGTCCATGTCATCCCTATTTAAGAACTCTTTCTAGATGGGAGGAAGGCAGAGAGGGGGAGTGAGGGACCATGTCTGGGACCGTAAATGGGAACGTCCATCTACTGGTTCTGCCCAGGTTCGTGATGTGGAGCGTGTGGTTCAAACCACAACATTATTTTTATGGTCTAGGAGCAGCTGCAGCTCTGTGTTTGCTTGGACAAAATCCTAACTCCTTTCCTGTTTCATACAGATTTTGGATTTGGTGTCTTTTGCTGTAGGTTTGTAACTGCAGAATACATGGATCTGTCTGAACTCTGAATCTGTAGCACTTGTACTTTCCCAACAATTCATTCAATTTTCAGAAGATAAAAAGTTATAAGGATCTGGGCAAAACTACAGATTGATCCTGTCCTTCAGAGTTTTGATATTGCTCATGAATGCTCTCAGGAAGAGAGAGCTCTTCACATTTCTAATTCCCAAAGTTCGCCTTTTCTTCTCCTTTAGGTGAAATATGTTACTGTATTAATAAGAAAGGATGAGAAAGCTGCTCTCAAAAAAGTCTACGATCTTGGAAATAATACCAAAAAATGCTTCAGATTTAATGACAGGAATTGTTTTTATGAAAACAAGATTCTACAATCTTTCTTAATTGTAGAAATTAAGCTAGTCTTCAATTACAGCCTTGCAAATGTATTTAGCACAATATTTTGAGATTATTAGATCAACGTGCCTTTTGTGCTTCCTCTCTAATTTAAAAGAAACATGTCTATCTGCTGGTTACAAGGAACCCTGGCAGCAGAGTTTCAGAACACTTTCACTGAGTCTTCATCACTGAAAGGACAGCAAAGAAATAAAAGGCCAAATGTCTAATTTTGAATAGATACAGGGGTTTAATGGTTGTTTACTAGATGACAGTGTCACCACTGCTTCTGAAGGACCCCCCAGTTCTTGCCTTTCAGGGTGAATTGGGATATTATGTGGCACTTGCAGACAAGGGCTTGGGAGGGAGCACTGAATTGGGTAAAAGCATGTTCTTACCTTACCTCTCCCATATTAGTGCTTTTTATTAACATATCCCATCCCTTCCTCTTGGGAATAGAAATATTTAATAGTTTGGAAGATGTTTTTGAAGTGATTCCTTTGATCATTCTTGTTTATTGGGTTTTGTGTCAATTTTGGGGTGTTTTGATGCATATGAATGAGGTTCCTTTTAGAGGAAACTAACCCAGAAGGCACAGAAGTTCTACTGGGCACAAAAAGCTCTGCTTGCCCTAATTGGAGGGTGAGGGTCCAGATGAGTGACGGATCCTTCAGGCAGCTTTGAACCACAGGTATGGTGGGGGAGTGAAGTCAGAAATAAACCCCCAAATTATGGGTTGTGAAGATGAAATGGCTACAGCACTGCCGGCTGTCGTCTGCTCCTCCTGCACCAAAGCACAGGCTGATGGAATGGCCACCCTCCCTGGCTGTGCTGTTACCTCCTAGTGCTGGAGAAAGCTTACAGGTGAAGCATCTCTGGTTTTTATGTTAAAATCCAAACCAGTCACAATTTAAACAATCTGTTTTGTTTTTGTAAAATAATATACAGAACTAAAAGCCCTTCACGATTAGAGGAAAAGTGTTCCATGGTGTGTGTATAACACACAGCATGATCCATCTTCATTACAAAAATGCAAAATGACGGTCATTTATCACAAAATCTGCTGACAATAGGCATTAATCTCTTAGTAAAGCAAGTAGTAAACCCTGTTCCCATGGCAATGCAATTCATTCTGTTTCTCTCCCTCTACTCCATGCGTGGAAAACTGGGCATTTTGTGGACAAACTAATTGCAGCCTTTATGCTGAGGAGTTTTGTGGCTGAAATATATCATCAGTTTGGTGGAATGTTGGCTCAGTGGTAACCATGGTGTTGGTAGAAGGTGCTGTATCCCATACACACCAGTGCTTGTGCTCGAGGAGCAGGTATCTCCCACCCCTGATTTTGCACCAGCTCTGTTTAAAGCATGGAATAGGGGTGCTTTTAGGAATAGATTTCAGTAATAAGCTTGTATGCTGGGACCATTATTTTTTTTCCTTAAAAAGATGGTAAAATTGTTTTCTTCTAAAATACCAACAGATGTTTCTTGTGATGCAGTGCAGATTTTTTATTCTTTATTTTTGCCTAGTTGTACTTTGTGTGGTTTTTTCTTTTTGTGTGTGTGTGTATTTGTGTGTGTGCGTATGTATATCTAGTAGAGAGAAATTATTTGGTCAAGCAGACGTGTTCTGGGGAAAAGTTACGAATTCCCCCACACATATGGTGTCTTCTTGATGAAGCTTAGCAGTTTTTACTTAAAGAGTTACTTTGAAGGCTAATAAAATACCATGTTGTTTCCACTTATGTGATATTTTGTTTGAGGTCAGCACAGCATCCATTTATGTCCACAAGTTTCCATCAGCCTTAAAAGTTGTGAGTTATTTTATAAATATAACTACATATTAGTTCTACCTCAGAACAAACCAACAGTGTCAGTTCTTCAAAGCAAGCTGTGTGTACCTAAATATACCTGCTTTCTGCTTTAGGAGCTTGCCAAGCTGGCTAACTCCAATATAACCAACAGCTTCCGCTGTTGATTAACAGCTCTTTTATTGGTCAAGTCATAGCTCTTTGCATATTCTGGACAATTGGGTCCTATTACATAGATAACTTACGAATGCAGAAGTAAAAGACAAAGCCTTTGCTTCATGTGAAATTGTCCAAAGATAATGTTGACATGCTCTCTTAAGGAAGACCTGGATTTTGCCAAAAAACAGGGGAAATGAGCCCAGCGACCGTACAATTAACTTCTAAAGCAAACCAATAACAACTTACAATCTCTGCCTCAAAATAAAAGATCCTGTTCAAATGCAGTTTCAAACTTGGTTTGATCCCTGAGCTTCTTGCTGTACAGAGCAAGCGGCGCTGGGCCCAAGCCTTTCCATTCTGGAACCATTGGAGATGGGTTTGGGTTAGGTGCACTCTGCATGTCTAGTCTGAAAATCAGACCATATACAAGTTTCTCACTTCAGATTACATTTTCAGCCTGGATATAACCTTGAATTCTGGAAATATTTAGAGCTGCAGGCTTGGTTTGAATTCTATTGAATACGGGTAACTTGCAGTCACAGTTTCTGGATGACGCCGTAAACTCTCCAGACAAAACTGTTCCTTGATGGAGGTACCAAAATGCTGGTAACTTCCAAAAGTTTGGCACTAGGTGTTACCAGGATGAGGCAAGAGGGATACCTGTGGAGGGGAAAAATGAGTGTAGCCAGTGACCATCCAGTTTCCCCAGTGGGTTCCTAGTGCCCCCACTATCTCAGGTCTCACACCTTTAGGAGCCCTGGGCTCTCTGCCCCGTGCCCACCAGCAGGCATTCCTTGATAGAGGTCCTTGGAGCTGTGAGAAAGGTGAAACCTCCAACTCTGAGAGTCTGTGCCTGGAGGCTCAGATGCTTGTTGAATCCCTTGGCTTTTTTTAGCATGCCAAGCTTCCCCACGGCACAGTCTCACCTGGGTAAATACAGGAGAAATGCCCCCCAAAATACTCCACCACCCACCAGTTGTGTTCTCCATCCCAGGAAGGTACTCATGCACATAACAAAGGGCTGTAAAGCATCAGTTGGAAATTTGACTGTTAAATGGTTTTGGTTGAGAAAGGGCAGAGAATATATTTAAGACTAAATAAATTACAGGTAAGTGCCTGATAGATGTATTTTAGGGTAAATATTTTATAAGAATTAAAGTTTCTTATGAATGTTCCCTTGGTTTCTGAGTTGACAGCCTTCATGAAAATACGTAAACTACTTTAATGAAAACCTCAGGCACTGTTCTCTTGTTATTTTTCTTATTTGAAGGTGCCTTTATTGGGTATAAAATAGCAGATATCAAAAGCTATGTATTCTGTTCTCTATTCTGTTTTAATACAGGATGAATATGTGATATTAGTTGGTATTATTAATCAGTAATTAAAATATGAGCAATATTATTAATCTCCTATTTTCTGCTTTTCAGGTGATCAACATCTGATGCCGAAACTATGTCTGAGATGTGCAGTTAAGGTACCATAATTTCCATTTTAATATGGGCTTGCCTTTGATGAAAGTGATTTTTGAAATAATCTCTCCAGTAATCCTCTCCACTGCATTCCTTTAAGCTCAGTTCACGTCTGGACAGGTTGTTTATTCATTTACCGCTTTGTCCACCACAATTCCTGAAAACTACATATTTTTTCCCTTATATTCTATATATTTTAGCTTTTTTAAGTTTTAAGATCCATACGGAATTATGTACTGGGAATAATGCTTACATCATACACTTGCAACTTTAGGTCATGGCCTTCAAATATTAACTCAGAAGATGTTGTAGGGAGGTCGGAGTAGATGACCTTTGGAGGACCCTTCCAGCCTGGACCGTTCTATGATTCTATGATTCTAAAATCATCCTGGGATACTGAATGAGCAGTCTCCTTTCTGTTGGGAGTTCTTGCTGTGTGATGTATTTGAGGATCAGTAAAAGATCAGAAAGCTCTTGTTTTTGTTAGGTACCTCTTTTGTACAAACCAAAAACGTTACTTTTCTGATTTTACCTCTGGTCACTAGATGTCTAGTAGCGAAACCTCGTAACATTTATTTCAGTAAGGGGATAATGCAGTCTGTCTGCTGAATGCTAACATAGACACAAAAAGAAATCCTCAAAAGTACATGCAAATTAGGTTATTCCAATACCATGCAAGGCCTTAGGACAGGTTTTGAACACAGCGTAATCAAGAACATCATCATAAGTGAAAAGTGGGATAAAATGCAAAACTCTGATCAGGTGGTGATTTTGTCAGACTAACTTAATGTTTCTTTTTGCTGAGATAGTGAACATCTCAGAGTACAGTGCTGTGGTGGGCTTAAGCTATCTAGATTTATAGGAAGCATTCATTCAGTACAGTTCCCAAAGGAAATTATTATTTAAAGTGGAGATGGTGCAGATTAATACAGGAATTATAAGAAGCTGTCATAGGTAGATAAGGAGCTGGGAAAAGAGGAGAGTGTGACAGAATGTGCCGAGAGGTGGGCTGCCATGTTGCAGGGGAGTTACTAGAAGTATTCATAAGGGACAAGTGTCTGTAATACTTCCTTTGGTAACCT
Organism: Scolopax bukidnonensis; assembly: GCA_028571045.1. NCBI lineage: Eukaryota > Metazoa > Chordata > Aves > Charadriiformes > Scolopacidae > Scolopax > Scolopax bukidnonensis. The sequence continues at coordinate 1,394,616 of JAOWAV010000002.1, read as the reverse complement.
TGGCACAAGGTCTTTGATACAGTTTTTTAAACTCCTGTAATGCTGTGAAGGACAGAGGTATTATATGGAAGAATTTTGTTGACTTAGTATAACAAAGACAGGACAAAATTTAATAATAATAATCACACTGCTGTTCTGTTAGGAACTAATAGCAGGGTGGGTTGCTATAAGCAAGAGTTTTAGCATATGGAAGTTCAACTTTTTAAAAAAGATGTGTTTGGTTATAGCACATAGCTAAAGCTTTCATAATCTACGTAATTTTCATGAACACCTGCTTACTAAAGAGTTGCAGTTCACTCTAAACAATTTAGAACCTAGGTATTCAAATTCTATAAATTCTGATAAAATCAAATCTTAGTTTTAAAATATCAAGTTCTCAACCTTATTATATAAAGTTTGAAGCAGCTGCAGGTGTGAACCCAAACCTTGTATTGGGTTGTTGGAGTAGGAGTAGGAAGTTGCCAGACTACTTAGTGTGGCAGCTGAGGAACTGATCTTCATATAACCAGCCCATCTGCCTCCTCCTCTCCAAAAATCCCCAAACAAACCAAACACGTGGAAACAAGCCATACATATGTCAGACAGTAAGTGAGCAGTCACATTAGTTTGAGGTAAGAAACCCCATGGAGGATGGGTGTAGCTGTAGCAGAAGCTCAGCCACAGAGGCAGAGCGACGCCGGCATGAAGCAAGGGGAGGAGGAAGGTGGTGGTTAAAACTGTGCAGTTTTGGCTGTAGGAGGGTGGAGGGCAGCAAGACACAGATTAATTGCATTCAGAGCCAGCATATGGTGTGGGGGTCCAGCTTCCTAAAGTGTCCAAATCTATTGAGGTTTGCCTTAGGTAGCACTGCAGGTGTGTGCTGACCAGGAGAGCTCAGTGTCCTCCAGGTCAGCATCTTGCAGAGAAGGAAACGGTATCCTGTCCTTATCCTTACCTTATCCTTACCTTATCCTTACCTTATCCTTACCTTATCCTTACCTTATCCTTACCTTATCCTTACCTTACCCTTGAGATACGGAAACGGTAGCAAAGTACAGAACAGGAATACCAGGTGACTCTCTGGGGTCATCTTTGGTTTGGTTTTGACACGATGCCCGTCACCACAAGCTTTCAGTATCCTTTACAGCAAACCTTGCTATACTTAAGCTTCCTGATGTGAGTGGAGCAGGATGTGGAGACCTCCCTTTGTGCTGCCCATCTGTTATATTAGTAGCCAGACCGGTATGTTTAAGAAAGCTTAAGGGTGAGACTGTCCTTTGTTATGGCAATAATAGCTTTATTCTTAAAAAGCAAAGAATATTTTTATTAATTTCACAGCAGTAGCTGCACTGCTGCCATTTCTTTGCTCAAAGTGGTGGTTCTTGCCCCGTTACCAATGTGGGGGTTTTCCAGCGCTGTCTGTTGGTGGATGATACACTTGCATTTCTCTCTCCAACTAACCATGGAGCTGCACTTCTCCAGCCACAAATTTACCTTATTTTGACAGTGATCTTCTACATTTTCTCTACTATAACAACTCCATAAAGAACAAAATGTTGGTTATACTGTTGATCAAATAGTGGGAGCCAGCCAGGCAGCAGCAGCAGCAAAGTTAAATTAGAGTTTTCTAATAGGCCACATATCTTATTTATGCATTTCACACTCATTCATGTACACCAATAGTTATGCTGCAAACACATGCCTTCGCACATAAATAGGGTCATTATTTGGCGCTAATCTGGTTTACAGATATTCTAGTTAAGCAATGGCAAGTCTAATTTGATTAATCAAACTGGAAGCCTCATGTTTTCATCAGTATTGTTCAGGTTCTATAAGACTCCTCTGATAATCCAGATCTTTCCTTCTCCTTGTGCAATGTAGTTTTACAGACAGACAGCCCCAGCCTCCATTTTATGGTTGCCTTTGTCATAATGTCTCTTAATTATAAATCATCCCTTGGGGAAGGAATTACTGGGGTTTCCAAGAAAAGACATGAGACAGAGAATAATTGAGGAAAGTATGTTTTTAAGGGCATTTAAAATTGGTGGAAAACAAGTGCCAGGAAGACAAATTCCTACATGGAAGTTAGAGTGTGCCTTAATGAATTTTGTGGTTTTGGCTTCCCCAGGAAGAGTTGGCAGCCACATCTGGGCTTGCTCGCTGAGACACTGGCTGCCTTAATAAATGGGCATTCCTCCTTGGAGTGGGATGCTATTACATTACTGAGTTTATTCTCTGTATATATTTCTATTGGCACTCTTAACAAAATTAATTCTTTCAAAGGTTTTTATTTAAATTAAGGCCAGATTGGATGGGACTCTTGAGTAACCAGATCTAGTGAGAGGTGTCCCTGCCCGTTGGCAGGGGGGTTGGAACTCGAGGATCTTGAAGGTCCCTTCCTTCCTTCCTCCAACACTTTTATTTATCCACTCTGTCCACTGTCCTTACCTCAACCCTGGAACTTTCTCTTACTTTTCTAGAAGAAGAGCCTTATAGAGTACCTATGTATTCATCTACTTTAAAATTATTGGCAAGCCTCTGTCCGAAACATTAAGGCAAAGCCAACAGCATCTCCTTCAGTCTCTGAAACCTGCAAGTCAGCAGAGTGAAACAGCCCGCTGCCTTTGATGAGATGTTATGCACTTGAGAGCCAAATCAAATGCCAGGTTTGGGGCAGCAGTAATTCAGTTGTTGATTGAGTAATAGACTGAATTTGTCATTCCTGTCCTCCAGAGAAACGTGTGACCTCTCCACTGAGGTCCATCTTAAAATAACAGGCACCTCCTTGGAGGTCCCTAGTTGTTCAGGATGATGAACAGTGCCTCCTCATCTTTAGGTGGAACTTCTTATGTTCAAGTTTGTGACCATTACCTCTTGTCCTGTCACTGGGCACCACTGAAAAAAGACTGGCCCCATCCTCCTGACACCCACCCTTCAAGTATTTATAGGCATTGAAGTGGCAGCCTGGCTGGGTCTGTGTCCTGAGCTGGGCAATGCCTTTCAGGAGAGCTGTGGGTAAGCTGGGGAAATCCAGAAGAGAAGAGTAAAATCAACCAGAGGTATAAAAAATAGGCCCTGCAGTGAAAAATTGATATTATTTAGTATGATGACGAAAGAAAGGACGTCTTCCACTACATTGAAGTCTATTTCATAAAGGTAAATAGTTTATTCCTTTTATCCAAAGTAGATGGCTTAAAATAATTCGGTGTAAATTGCAGGTTTGTATTGGACATTTGGGGCATTAACAGTCCAAGAAGTGAAAAAGTTGCTGGAGACCAATGTAGACCATGCCAAATGGTGGATATACTAAAGTGAAACATTTCTCCAAAAACTTTAAACAAACATAGGTCAGGAATGACAGAAAGATCTGATCATGGAAATCGACCTGATAACCTGTTGAAGATCCAAGTAACCTGGTAATTGCTCTGAGATCATTAAATTGGAAGTCTTGCCCCTGCTTTTGTCTTAACATACCCAAATCAGCCCTGGGCATAGAGAGGAAAAGAGTAGCTTTGTGTGAGAAGAAAAGATGCCAGTGCTGCCCAACAGAACTGTTGAAGGTGGGCAAAGGGATCCCAATAGTGCAGTGTTGGGATGAGCTGAGATTTTCTTCATGCTTATCCCTGCAGAGGACACCACCAGGTTACTCAGCAGCATACACAGGTACCCATACAATTTTGAATACAAATATGCAGGGGATTTTGCTTTCAACTGTAAATCACAGTGCATGAAGACCGAAGTTCGGTTTGTTCCAATTAAAGCTTTAGGATGGGAGTGCTAAACTGTTGTATTTTCTAGCTTTTCATTGCTGTTTTAATGAGTAGAATGGCTGTGCTTACCAGGTGCTTCTCATTGGACTTGCTAATGAGAGAAAGAAAATAGATTTGGGATTGTTTTTAGAAATCTTTGTATTAAGTGTTTCTATTTTGGAGTTACTTACCTCTCTCTCTGTATACTAACAAAAGCCTTTCCAATTTTACCAGTGGCCTAAGTAGCCAAATTGTTTTCTGCTGCTATGCAGTTGGATTGCTCTAGGGGTTTTTTTATTTTGTTGGTTTGTTTTTTGGGGTTTTTTTTAACCAAATTTTCTGCATAACCAGATGTGCAAGAAATTTGAGGTCAAAGACCATGAAATGAAGAGAATACCTCAGAGATTTTGCCAGCTGCTATTTTTGCTGTGTAAGAGGAGCTCTGTAGCAGAGCAGATGAAGGAGCCTGGGAAGGGCTGGGGAGAAGCAAGGGGCTTGTGACCTCGGCACCAAACTGTCTTTCTGCAGTTCTCTAAGGAAATTATTTAGAGTAGCAAGGATGCTGCAAATAGCAATAACAGCTGCCACAGATAAAGAAGATAAAAGGTCAGGATGGGGTTTGTTCTTTGGGATGCTGGGCACCAGCATGGTCTGACAAGTGGTGGCTTTGGGGAGGAGGGAGCCTGGCTACGTGTGTTGCAGCAGGAGGGCTCGTGTGCTGTAGTGTGTGTGCCCAACAGCCCAGAGTTCCTCACTTCTGTACTGAACTTAATGTTTTCAATGGTTTTGTTCGCCTGTTTTCTATTCTTCAGCCTTATCATCCTGATCTTGCATAATTTTAAATAATTACTTTTATTAACAGGTAGAAATAATAAATGGGCATATACTCACTCTTGCTAGCGGAGGCTCTTTTCCCCTTCTTTTCCCCTTTTTCCCTTTTTTTTCCCTTTTCCCCTTTCCTTTCCTTCCCCCCAATAGTGAATTCACCAGATAATGTATATGGAGTGAGTGTGGAAGGCACAAGGCAGATGAAGCGAAGCCTGGGAGCTCACAGTGCCCAGAGTTCCTTCAGCTGCAAACACCCATACTGACAATGGCTTGGAACAAGCCATAACTGCATCTGGGCTTCTGGTTTTGCACAAAATTGTGTCTGTCTTCGAGACGTGTCCTTTCATCTTTACTTCTTTGGTTAAAAGGCAAACCTCTGTTGCATGAGTGCTGGGTGCTGGGATGAATTTCAGCACAGCGTTCGGATTACTCCCAGAGGAGCAAACCATAAGCAAATTGTTTCTTTAAAGAATCCAGTTTCTCTTCGTTTGTATTCAACTACGTGGTTATTTTCCAGTGGGAAAGACAGGAAAGTTCAGAGTTCTCTGTGCTGCTTGTCTGGCTGCTTTCCTTAGCCTGCTTGTAGAGGGGCTGTAGTTCCACCCGGGCGGTCTCTTCTCTGGGGTGAAGCCTGTGCCTGAGGCAGGAGCTACCAGCTCACACCCTGCCAGAAGATTTTTGTATGCAAGCCTGTAATTGAGATTATACACCCTTCTTCAGTCTTCATCGTGCCTCTAACAGGCTCCCTCCTCTCCCAGTTTGCAATCCCAGGGACGGGCAGGGGCTGCTCCTGCACCTCATCCTGCTTTCCAGACCTGATGTGCTCTTGGATCTCAGTAGCAGCGCTGCGCTGCTTCAACACAACCTGCCCGGGCTTTAGAGTCCATCTGAGACACGACAGAGGCTGATTGGGGTTCATCAGTCAGTCCCCTGCACAAACAAGGGGGTTCAGCCTCTCATCCTTCTTCTTATTCTTTGTGGTTGGGAGGGAAGAATTTCTCAAGCCGTTTGAAAGATGGACTTCAGTGTAATCCTTTTGCAGAGTGCTTACCTGCAACTGAGAAATCAGTGTACAGACTGCATAGTAAGGTAGGAGCAACCTCCTGCCAAATGGACGTGCAGTCCAGCAGTGTGCAGGGTGTAATATAACCTATTCTAGCTTTAAAGAATAAAAATACCACTTCTGAAAGATCCTGAACTAGCAGGGCTTTCATCCTCAAAGACCAGGGAGACTCTCCTTAATGATGTGTACCACGTCACTCTGTGGGTGGATGGAGCTGGAGGCATCTTTACCGACCCATGAAGATGTAACAATATTTATCATCTACCCAGGGGAATTTTTATCCAAAGCTGCTACTCCAAGGCCTTGCCATACATCTGTTTCTTCTTTTTGCCCTGTTTGAGCTCACTTTTATTGAACCATGATGTATTACTGTTCTTTCTTGTTTGCACCTAGCTTTTGTTTTCACTTTTGACTTCTCATTTTTTTGCTCTGCCTTATTACATATTTCCTTGTACAGAAAGGGTCAGTCCACAGTAGAGTGCCATCAGTAAAAGTAGAAGTTGATTTTTCCTGGCAGAAAAGAGGCTCCATCAGTAGTGCAACATGCTACTGTCCCCACCTTCCTGTGACATAAGGATAGCTATATAATGAAGGGCAGCAGAACTGTTTGGTTGCATTCTGTTAAAAGATCACGAATAACATTTTCCCAATTTTTCATTCCTATAGGCTATCTCTCTGTGACACTGCAGCCACTGCTGGAGTATGAAGGCGGCTCAGAAGTTCATGTAAGTGTGTATCTTCTCAAAAGCGAATCGCAAGCGCAGCCATTAGCTCTCTAGCCCTTTTAGATATGAGGGAATTGATACAACTGGAAACGCTGATGGGAAAGGGATGAAAAGATTGCAGGGAGAGGAAAAAGATAAAAATTCACAAGCAAGGTTAAAAAAAAAAGCAGCAGGTAACTTGTCAGTGTCTGACTTCTTGGGAGCTGTGACAATTTATAGCGGCAGTGAATCACCCAGGAGTCTAGAAGGAATGATAATGCATCGCTGACTCGCGGGTCTTGGTTTCCCTGGGGTTTTTGGAGGAGGTTTGCATTCAGCCAGTGTCAGGGCACAGCGGGTACTGGGGGTTCCCTGAGGGGGCCAGGGCAGCTCACCCTTCCTCACCCCAGCAGCCACAGGCCATTGATTGAGCATGTTGGTGCCCTCAGAGCCCTGGCATCATGTTTTTACATTATTTTCTAGATTTTGTTGTTTGAGTTCCTGGTGGTTTTAGATGCATTTGCAGGTCTGTTCTGCATTTCAAAAGCAAACACGGCATTAGCTTAAGGTGTGGAGAGCTCTGTCCCTGGTAATTGCTCAGCCAGTTTCGGAACTGCACAGGGTTTACAAAGTCTCAGAAGTTACTGAAACATAGCCAAAAATGTGTCATTATATGAGCTGGTGCTGTATTGCTTGATACTCCCATGTGCAAGATAAGACAAAGTATCTACTATAATGCTTTTGTCTGCTCCGTCAAATGTAAGTCCTAGATTTTACCTATTCCATAAGTAAAGAGTTAATTGTATATGCAATGGTCAAATGTAAAATTAAGCTATTAGCAGCACGCCTGGTCTGTGTGCCATACGGGCATGAAAACCAAAGAGGAATTATCCAAGGCCACTTTCTGCTGTAGGTCCCGGGTGTTTTGATATTAACTTAAAAACATTAAGGTTACACTGTTATATTTTGAGTAAACAGCTTTACTCCACTGTATTTTGTCTTTTTCTTGGCTTAACGGGATTTTCCGACGGACAGACGGGAAATGGTGTTTGTCCATGAGCACCATGGAAGGCAGCTGGCCTGCTGCACGTCTCAGCTGAGGTGCAAGAAAGTGATTTCTGCCTGAAAAAAAAAGGTAAATCACAGGGGAAGAGCAATGCTGTAAAGTCTGCTAATGCAATCTGCCAGAGAGCATAGGATTTGGTCTTGGAAAAATCCCATTGCAGTAATCCATTAATCCATAGAATTACCTGGAAGGCTTTCAATACAAGGAAGTAATTAGACGAGATCCCAATTTCTAAATTTGTATTTAACATTTATGGCTATTTCTGTTACTTTATTTTCTTTTATTCACTGCCCTCTAGAGGTCTTGCAAATGAAATTAGAATAGGAAAATAAGGTTGCAGCAGTGACTTGTCTCTGCCAGGTGCCATTACGCGCTGCCTTATACAATGTTTTAAAATAACTGCATAGGTACTCGTATAGCTGAATGCTGTTTTCCACTCTCACTAGAAAGGGAAAAAATCTCTAAGGTCTGTGAAGTTCAAGTTTTAATGTAGTGACTGGCGGTGCCAGGTTTTATGAGTATGACATTCCTCTGTGAGAGCCTGCCTGCTGTATTACAGGCGATAAGACTAGGGCATAAATTTATCAGTGCCTCAAATATTTTTCCATTTATCCTTTTTTAGTATGTTCTCACTAAAAACATATTCAGGGAGAGATCCTCTTTAGAGATTAAATTCTTCTGAACCTAAAAGTCTTTCTCTTAGTAACAGAATGGGTGAGGCCCAGTGTCCTTACAGCTCCGTGTCTCCCGCTTGAGCTCTGGGTGCTCTCCTGAGGTGTTTCCTTCTCTGGAGGGTCCGAATGACTGTCTCTTCAGTGGATTTTCCTTAGATTTCATGACCATGGAAGTGTAACCTGCAGCTCGTCCACTTGTAGGGGTGTTTGGGAATTGCTGCCTGCTTTCATGAAGTGATTTGCATCTTAATAGCTGTGATACCGCAATCCAAGGTATTTTGTGGGGAAGGACAAGGAAGCAGTGACATGGTATGAGAATTTGAACCTCTCTTCTTGGAGGAACCCAAGAAATAGAAATGTTGTTTTCAAAATGTAGCAAGCTTTGCTGTGTACACTGGTGCTTGGCATCAATCTGAGAAATGACTATAAATTCATATTTAGCTTTTTCACCCTTTATTCACTGGCAGTTGTCGTGTGTATCACTCAGGTATATTTGTGTATTTATTGGCAGTTGTTGTGTTGCTCAGCAGAGACTCCTGCAATCCCACTGGAAACAGCAGCTCTCCCTGGCTTCGGGTTTTATTGGGGAAAACACTATTCTGTACTTCTCCAAGCGTCATTCTGTGAGGTGTTTTTTAAGACGTTGTGTTTTATCTTTGAAGTGTGAAGCAAATCAAAGGTGATTGGAGCAACACCCATGTCCTCTGCTGGCCAAGGAGGGCCAGGCCCAGGGAAGAGCTGCCTTTGCAGTGCCCTGTGCTGTGCAGGAGTCTGCTGGGGAACTCGTTGCATGGATGAAAGAGCATTGTGTGGTGAAACAGTTAGTGCTAGGGACAAAAAATCAAAAAATCTGCCTGACATGTACAAGAGATTTTGTGCAGACTGGCTCTAGCCTCATCCCCTGAAGTGGATTTCGTAGCTTTATCTTCCAGGAATCCCAGACCTCTCTGCAATTCACAGCAGTGTACTGTAAAGTGGGGACGATGAGGACAGTGCCTTGAGAAGTGTATGTAAGACCTGAACTGCAGCACTCTTGTAGAGACACCCTTGATGTATCAGTATCTCTATCCTCAACAGGAGAATAATATTAATCATGGATCTCTGATGCAGTAATTATGTAGCCTCTGTAGATTTATATATGATACTTATCTCAGTGATTTGTCTCTCCTGTGTATATCCATAAATTTATGTTCCCTGTTCAAGATGCAGTTACAGATAGTTTTATAGACTCTACAATTCAAGCTTTAGTTGAATTGTATCTCAGCACTGGGCCATTCCTCCCCAAAGGGAATTTGTTCTGAAATGATACTCCCTAAAGGAGAGAAATCTTGTCAGCTCTCACAGTTGGGGAGTGGCACAAGACACAGAGATAACTAGAGCTGGCTCTGCTCCCTGGTGCTTGGTGCCTAAGTGGGCACCCAAAAGCAGTTAGTGATTTTTTTAAACTTAGCTGTGGATGATGGATATGGAAAATGAATTTACATAGACCTGCAGCTTTGCATTCTTCTCCTTAATTTTCCAGTTGATTGGGGATTTGGTGTGTCATAGAAGAATTTGTCTTCCTTGGTATCAAAGTCTGGAAGCACAAATAAGCCATTGCAAATTGTCACTTACAGCAAAATGTTTTATTATTGATGAGATTTGTGAGATTTAAACAGGAAGCAGCGCTGAAGCATTTCCTGCCTTACAGAAGCTTATGGTCACATAAATTACTGTAAGGAAAGTGTAAAATACCTATGGGGAATTACTCCAAATAACTATAGGTAATAATAATATGAAAAGATACAAAGGTCAGATACATTTAGGATGCAGGCAGACACGGGAGAGAGGCATGTGCTCATGAGTTGTAGACCCTTTGGGAGATCGGGAAAACAATTTTGCTTCCTTTCTTTAGTGTCTTCCCCTGTGCAGGGCTTTGCCGTGGCAGCTGCTGTTGGAAATGCCTTACTGTTCTCAGCTTCTTGGTTGCTCCTCTGCTCTGCCTGACCCCATGCACTGACAGGACCAGGGAAGATCAGCTCCCAAATTCTGCTGCTGTTTTATGTTGCCTCTTTGAAACCTCATTTGCCGACCTGAGCTTCCCACCATCAGTGAGGAACATGCTGCCTTCAGCCAAATGGTGACCATCCCAATATTTGGCAAGAAGTGTCCTGCATTTTTTATTGTTGCCCAAAGGTTTTCTGAGGGTAAATGTTGAGAGGTGAATAATTTTGTTATGTGTTAGCATCAACCTGAAAGGGTTTGCCAGTAACACAACAACTTTAAGCCAGAGCAGGACCAAACAGTTAGTGTCTGTTAAATCTATTTGATTTTTGGATCAGAACTTATTTTTGCAGTTAGCAGAGGAAAGTCTAATTTTGTTCACATTTTCCCAAGGTAATTGTCTCAGTTGAAGTACCTTTCTCAGAAATACATTGCTCTTAATGTTAATTATACTCGCAGATGGCTTTCCTTTACAAGTCCCTTTCTGTGTGCCTATATGTAATGACAGGGTAGTAGAAGTCCTAATGTTTTTATTAAAAAATACAACAGAGATAGATTAAAAGCAGTTAGCATTCACTCATCACTCAGTTTAGGAAGAGCTTCACCACACAGCTGCACAATAGTGGCCTGTTTCCTGTAAGGAGGTCCATTACAAAGCCATCACTGCCTTTGTAACCGTGTCACTATTGTCCCCAGCACTGCCTCTTGGTGTGTTCCATGTCTCCACGTTCCCCTGCATAGACACTGACTGCACCTATAGCAGAGAAAAAGGCATTGCAGTCTACCTTGACAGAATGTAATAGATGCCTCGGAATGATGCATAGTATCTGTGCCTTTATCACTTTCTTGACATATGCTTGTATAGGCTTTACAAAAGACAGCTTCATAATCTCGTATATATATGTATTTAAGCGTTGAAAGAAAACTCATCAAGAAAATACAGTTCTCCTAAATTCCTAATCTCTTGGAATGGTAATTCCTTACTGAGTCTCTGTTCACTATGAATACAGAGTGCTAAATAGCTCCACTAGTGCCTTGCTCACTTGGCCATTGATGCTTTTTCTTTTTTTTTTGTAAGGCTCTAAATTTGCCATTTGCTCCATCTCAGCTGAGGTTATTCGGGATGTGCAGCAGAGTCTGTAGGCAAGGGGGGAGGATGGGTGGGGTGTGTGTCCCTATCACAGCCCAAAATCCCAGCTCAGGAGCCGTGAGCAGAGCCCAGATGAGCTGGTAAGGGTTGAGCTGTGTGGGCACAGAGCCACTGCAGGTCTCAGGACATTGCCTCTGCTCCTACTTATTCTCAGCAGTTGTATAGTCAGAAATAAAAAATCTAAAAAAGCTCCCAATACTGGAACTGAAATGTAATGGGATTATATATGAATAACCTCTTTCTCTTGCATTACCATTTTAAAGGTCTGCTTTTCTATCAGTTCTCTTTGATTGGTATTTAAAAATGCTACTGGATTGTTTACCTCGATGGAGATGGAGATAATCCTTAGACTACTTGAATGACTCAAGTGTTTGGAGCAATTTCTCAGACCTGAGTATTGGCTGAATTGATTTGTCTAGAATCAAAGAAAGTTGGGGTTTTTTTTTACCTAAATAGGAGAATTCTAGAGAGGCTGATTTCTCACAAGCCAGCTTTTCTGCTCCCTGGTTTAGTCCATCCTTTATGTGTGGCTCCAATGAATGTGGTGCTCACTGATTCCTCTCCCCAGTTGCTGCTCCTGTGCTCAGTGCCTTGGCTGTGATTCCCAAGGAAATTGTTGCTCAGTTCGTGCAACAATGGGAACTTGGATGGGCATTAACCATTTAGTGGAGATTACCAAACTGGAATGGGGTATTTCCTGCAATTGGGAAACCTAGACATGGTCTGTACTCTGGAGAGCAGGCTTGGATGCATGCCTTCCCTGCCCTCAGCACCCCCAGCCACGGCTCAAAGTGCTTACCTTGCATTTTGGCAGAGTTTTGATAAGAAAGCCCAGCATTTGAATAGGAGAGAGCATCTGGTGTAATGGTTTTAAACTGAAAGAGGGGAGCTTTAGATCAGATATTATGAAGAAATTCTTTGCTGTGAGGGTGGTGAGAGCCTGGCCCAGGTTGCCCAGAGAAGCTGTGGCTGCCCCATCCCTGGAGGGGTTCAAGGCCAGGCTGGATGGGGCTTGGAGCAATCTGCTCTGGTGGGAGGTGTCCCTGCCCAGGGCAGCGGGTTGGAGCTGGATGTTCTTTAAGGTCCCTTTCAACCTAAAACATTCTATGGTTTCTGCCCTCTTTGATGTGATGCTATGCAAATGTTTAGGGCTGAGTTTTTAATTTAGTTTTTTTGAGGGGAAGGGAGTTGGTGGGTGGTTTTTGGTTGGTTGGTTGGTTTGGAATCTGGTGTGGGTTTTTTTTCGTTTTTAATGCTGAATGAATTTAGCAGGAATCCCCATGCTCCCAGGGCTCATGCAGCCATGGTGGAGCAGCCTTGCTAAGCTTCCAGAAACAGAACAGCAGGTGGTGGAGGTATTTCAAGGGGAAGTTCTGCAGAGCCCAGGAGTCTATTTGCCAGCAGCACCTTCTCTGCACACTGTCTGCCCTTGGCCCAGTTGTCTCCAGAGTCACCAAGCTCTGTGGGACACTGTTGTATGGAGCAGAGAGCCCAGCCTGATTTGCTGTGTGACAGTGGGTCTTCTGCTCTTTGTAACTGAAGATCAGAGTTGCTTTCTCCAGAGAGATACTCCAGCAAAGCAGCAAGGTGGGAGCCTCTAGCTCCTGTTGAGCTCAGAAACAAATTCTCCTGGATTTTGGCCAGTTTAGAGACTTCATGGTTCTGGAGACTCAGGCCTCGTGGTGTCTGTCACTTGTTCCTGTGCGCTCTCAACAGCAGCAGCTCTGAAGGGGCTGTGCAGTAAAGCCGGCTTAGCAGGGTATGAGGGACAGCTGGTGAAACCTTTGAGGTCGTCTTAGATTATAAAACAGGGTTCATAATATTTCTCTGGGATGAAAATGTCACAGATATTTCCAGACACATCATTTACTTGGACAATTCGTTCTGCAGTCTTTTTTTTTTTGTCAGGTGCTGCGAACTGCAGGGGTTCTGGCCACAGCCAGAAGCGTGTGGAATGGCGGGCTGGGGCAGAGCAGCAGAGGTTCAGTGCTTTGGTTTGGGGCTGGATATTCCCGTCACCCTTCCAAGGTATTGCTCCCACCAAACGGCTCGTAGGTGAAGCTGGTAGCTTAGAAGGGACACAGCCATCTGCTGCTGGGTTTCTGTCCTTTGTCTTAGAAGTGCTAGTGGCTCCTGCATGAAGAACATCCCCTGTGGGAGGCAGGAGTGACACCGGGCTCTCCAAAGGTGGCAACATAACTTCAGAAGTACAACGTGGCAGAAACCGGTCCATCCAGGTGTTCTCTATTAATTGCTGTTTGTAAAAAATAATATTACAGAAACAGCATGAAGCGTTCAGAAATGTAAGAGTGTAGTTTCAAGGTATAAATTAGGCATGAAAAATATATGCAGTGCTGAACAACAGGTACTTAAAAGCACGTGGTGTTAAATTGAAGTGGAAAGATGTTGTGTCTTCACTGAAGCTGAGTGGCTGGAGGTGGCAGTGTACAAACACAGCTGGAGTCGGTGTAGCAAGACTGGGACCAGAGGGCAAGGTGTGTCTTAAATATTGATTTATTGCTAGTTAAATACTGCAGATTGACACAGCTGAGGACAGGGAAGTGGTATCTATGAGGGCAGATTGTTGGGTTCAGAAGGCCATCCAGAATTCATCCTGCGTTTGAGTGGAAGTCAGAGGAGTGTGTGTGTACAACGAGGAGGGCGATGGGCTCTGGTGACACTGTTTTCCAGGGACAGATGCCTGGGGTGGGTGTGCATCCAGTGCGATGCACTAATGCAGAGCCAGTGGGGTTTCTCCTGTGCTCTCTGCCCGTGGTGTGTGAGGAGCAGGGCTCATACACCTCGTTCAGCAGCCTCGTAGCCAGAGAAACTGGAGAGCGTGACTGAATGGTGACCTTACAGAAGCAAGGACTGGCTAACGGAGCCGTTGGAGGATGAGTTCATCCAAGGTCTTTATCAGCCTCTCCTGCCTGTGGCTCCTCTGCAAGCGAGATCCTCCTGCTCTTCTCTGCACCCCTGCACTGCCAGGAGGGCCTTACGGCTGTTGTCACCCCAAAATCATTCCATAGAAGCCTGTGGGGCAGGCTGTTTTACTCTCCTGCTAGAGCATGTGAATATCAAGAATATTCTATCCACCCTACAATGGGTTTGAATTTCCTTCAAAGCCTGGAGTGCAGAATTGCCTTCATGTTAGTGGGAAGCTGGGGAAGATAAGGTGTTTGGAGATTCAGACTAACAGGAGACTTCTGCTGCATATCAGTTTGTCCCAACACGCCCCCAGAGATGAGGAGCTCACGGGCACTAAGCAAGGTTTTCTGCAGACTCTCAAATCAAGGGATAGGGGTGGGAGAGACAAGCCCCGAGATACGACACACGTTTTCTAGGTCCCTTGCTGTGTGCTTTGGCAACTGAGATACAAAATACTCCTTTACTGACCTTTTTTAAATTTCTTTAAGTCTTCTCTTTGCTTTTTGTTTTTTCCCTCTGAAGTTTGGAATCTCAAGGTTAAGCAGAGGAAATAGCAAAAATTGGGTTTTTTTTAAGGAGGAGCCTTATAAAAAATGCACCAAATTCAGAGCATTGTGGAGATTACAGCCCTTTCCATTTTATTTTGTTATGCTATTTAGAGTTCCTTCAGAGTCCTGCAGAGGGACTGCATGTGTACGACCCAAGGAAGAATGGTATTAGGTACCAAGATGCTTTTGCTGAACCAGCTTGCTTTTCTATAGTGGGTGTGACTATCCCACTGAGATTTTTCCAGCAAAGTAAAAAAAAAAAAAAATAAAAAAAAAATTAAATGTGAATATTCATACTTGGGTAGAATCTGAATTTCACTAAATTAAACCTTGGAAGTTTTAGGTTTTTTTAACGCAGATGGAAAAGCTGTTACTGGGAGGCCTGCCAGGGGAGAGAAAAGGGAGCAGCATGATCAGGGGAGTTTTTATACTGCTCCCATGTTTATTACAGGGTTTAAGCTGTAGAATGGATTTAGCCTGTTTAATTATCAGTAATGGCTGCAGGCATGGGATAGTGATAGCATCCTTAGATGTTGCTTAAGGAATAGTCTTTTAATGTGGTGAAACAGGGACATCGCAAACGGCCTGTTCACCTTGGAAGAAAATCTGGACGGAGCAGGCGTAGGAGGTGTCAGTGAGTCTGGGTATTTCTGGCTGTTACAGCAATTCCTAAGAAACCTGTGGCTTGAATTAAGGGGTGACATCACTTCAGCCCAACTTATACTCCTCTTTTGGTTGGGTTCCTGGAGTTTTTAATATGTCTGTCCCGTTGCTTTCCCTGCCTCCTTTGTTTCACAGCTGTGTAGCATGTTGATAAACCAAGAAACCTGTTTTTCAACCCCAAGGTGATCCCAGTTGTTTGAGCAGAGTAATGATTTTAAATAAATTAAAACAGCTAAACAAGTTAAGTAGCTTATTTTGTGCATAAATGTTAATGACTTGGCCAAAAAAAAAGACCAGAGAAAGAGAATGGAAAAGAGCTTGTAGTTCTACTAACAAATGACAAGTATATTCAGCATAGTCCTTGGAGTGGAGCTTCTGACTCCTCAGTTTGATAAAGAACTCAAAAAACTGTGACTGTAATTCTGCACTGCACAATTCATTTGCATTAGAATTTAATATGTATTCAGTCTATTCATTTTTGCACCTGTGAACCACCGAGTGAGTTGTGATGGATACGAAAGAACCTCTGTATTCCTCCACAGCAGAACATTTCTTTCAGTAATCATTATGAGCCAGTTAACAAGGACGTGTCATTTTTAGAGGACAAGTTTCAGTATTTTTATTTATTTTTGGTTTCTTTTGCATTGTTTTAGTTAAAAAAAACCCCATGTGAATGCAGCATGAACCATTGTGAGAGCTATAACAAAATACTTTGTGCCTGTGGTATATTTTTTCCAAACATTTTTCTTGTACCGTGTTCTTGTCTCTGTAAAATAAAATGCGGTTTGGGAACTGTATTGTTTAAAATAGTGCTTTCTTGAAGTAGAATATTTGTTTTCTGAGATGGCAAAAACCTGCTTCTTATCATCTTGCATCTTGGATTGCATAGCCGCTGTTTTTCAGAGGAGGAAGCTTAAAGAAGTGCCAGCAGGATGGATTATTTCAGGTCATTATTAATGGAGGGGCAGTAGGAGCAACTCGAAAGAGCTGTGGACTTTTCAGGTGCCAGCACTGGCCCACTGTGGGGACCCCACACCTCAGGACATTCCTCCAGAACCTCAGTTTTTACAGTTCCTGCAATGTCAGGACTGACATTGTTCTTGTTTGAAAAACGCTGTTTAAAAACAAAGCCTGCTTATCATAACTGCAGCATTCAGAGCAAGACAAATGGCTGTGTATTCTGTTTTGACAGCTCGCTGTGACCCAGATGTTTTAAGCTCTTAAAGGTGTCCAGGTGACGTCTCTGCTTTGCTTATCCTATGTTCCCGTCACAAATAATACCTGTAGTGTAACTCTTAGCAGTGAGGGCAGTATATAAATGAGCACAAAAATGATTATTTTTTTCTCTGCAGCTAAAGATAGGACAGTGTAATTTTGCTCTTTACACACCTGTCCTGCAGATAAATATTTAACTTTGTACCCGGGTTTGTTCATGCAAGAAGAGGATTGGATTATATTGGCTCCTCTTTTCTCCTGTCCCGGTTGTTTCCCTCTCACTGTCTTCTCTTGCCCCAGTGTTTTCTCTGTTTGTTATGTGTCAGTCTATCTAGTATTTCCAAGAGGCAATGAAAATTTAAAGCCTCAAACAGAAAGCAGAGTTTTAATTAATAAGCTATTTCAGACCCACTCTTCACCAGTAAAATCTGTGGAGTCTTCTAATGACAATTACTTTATGTAGGGGAAGGAAAAAGGAAAAAAACCGAAACACCCTTCTTGAACCATATAGCCAACTTTATAGTTTCAGTAAATCAGGAAAATTGTTTCTTGATGTTGACATTTAGTGTGCTTAGTAATTCTTTACTAGAAATTACAAGGAACAATTTCCTGTAGGCTAACATTAAGTTTTCTAATTTATTATTGTTAGTGAGTATTTTATTTTAATTTTTCGTGTTCAACACCTGAGAACATATTGGAGTAAGGATTAAATACCGGCAGCATTCCGTGCTGGCTCACTTGAAGTTCCCCTTTCCATTCTGACTGAGTCTGTGTAAACTTTCCCAATTAGCATTTTGGGAAAAATGAAGTGCTGGGTGGTGTGGCTGCACAAAACAAACCACCTCACACAGGAGAAAGGCAGGGGTTTGCCGCCTGATAAATACTGAAGGTGGGTGGAGGGGGGGTTGGAACTCCATGATCTTTAAGGTCCATTCCAACTCGAACCCTCCGATGATTCTATGCTGCTGTGGAGGAAGAACCAGATGAAGGGATCAGGCTGCTGAATGGGTGTAAACTGTGGTCGTTCACTGGAAAATGTAGGCAACACATTAGAACAGCTCATTATTTGGTGCTTTATTTTATCTTCTGCACACTTAAAAAACTGCCATATTTGCTCCATTTGTCTGGCTCTTACTGAGACCAAAGATTGAGCCTCTGCTAAGTAAGGTTCATATTATGGAGCTCAATGTTGATGAAAGAAATATTGAGAAAGTCGTATCTACCAAACTCTTTCTCTAAGAAAAACTCCATGTGCATTCTTTGATGTTGTAATTTTACATATAAATCCACTTCCATGCTCAATCCAGCTCAAGTTTTGCTCACTGCTAATAAACTCTTTCCTTTTGGTAAATAGATTGCTGCTGATGATATAATTTAGTTATACCCCCATAAAGTTGGGGGTTTTATTTATGTAACAAGACATCAAAGAGGCACGATACAGAGTTTTCCTTCCTCGAGAATAAATACCAAATTTCTCTTTGAAGCTGGAATCAAAGCAAGAGAGAGTCTGCAGCTGATTTGAGAAACAGGAAAGACAGGTATCTTGCATGAAGGTAAAATCAGAGTTTTGGCATTGACAAATACTTTTTTAAAAGAAAAAAAAAAACGTTTCTCTTTCTTGTGATTCTCGTCTGATGTGAGGCAGTTTTATTCACTTCAGTGAGCCTTCAGCTAATGGATTTCTTTCTTAACGTTGCAAAGGAAATCCAAGTAGATTGGGTAAAGATAGGATCCATTCCAACAAATCATCTTTAACACACGAAGGCGAAAAGAATGTAAATATTAGAACCCAAGGCTTCTAAAAATATGTTGAGAAGTGCTTGATCAATCTAGAAGTTTTCTCTTAGATGCTAAAGAAAAGGAGGCATCAGGAAAATCTTACTTTGTTTTTTGTGACTGTCAGTTTTGTGCTGGTTTGGTGAAAATTCCCAAGTAGTGCTTTCCTGCGGGAATGGCTGGGGAAAGCAGCTTTCCTTGTTCTCCTGTGAAAGTCTGGGGTGAAGGCTGAGCCTTAGAAAACATCCATATATAAGTCAGAAAACACTGCTTTTATTTTGGAGTTAAAATAAGATCATTACATTGAAATATGGTGAGGTGTAGATTATTATATAGGGATTGCATTGGTTTGGTATCTTTTGGTTTTAAGTCGCTGTTGGAAGCAGCATTTGTGCTGGTGGATAATAATGACCCGTTCCATGAGTGTTTAAAAATGCCAAGTATCACAAGATACTGTGATACTTCTGCATATTCTTCTAAATGTTGAAAAACAGATGGTTTTCTTGTCCCAAATCTTTAGCTTAACAATATATTTATTGTTATAAACATAAACTCTGGCTTCTTTTTATTCCTGTTAGCCCTGAGATTTTGCTGGCTTCTCATTGCTTTATTGTCTTAGTTGTTTTTATATTACATAGTGCCATGGTGGGTTTCATGCTGCAATTTTTGTCTCAACTTCTCTAGTCCTCCCCTCCTTTTAGCCTAACTGTGGTTACCAGTTGTTTGAATCAAAATAAAATACAGCTGCAGGCTTGCTTATAGCATTATAAGTAATTTTGGGGTTGTTACGGCTGTATTTTGCCTTTCCTAAGCTTAAGAATCAACATTGCCACTTCGACAATTTCTTTCCCAAAACAGAGGTTTGAAAGAACTTTTGGGCTTCCCTTCCAGAAGCAGGTTACACGCTGGGAGCTGTGCTGTGGAACATGCAGATTTCCTACACCTCCCACTTTCCATCCTCCTCCTCGTGTCTGAGAGCAGGCCTGAGGAAGGCTCAACTTCGAGCTTCAGAGGAGTTGAAGGAAAGTTGTGAGAACGGGTGACCGACGACATGCGGATGCCACGTGTGTCCAGGCAGCCCTCTGGCAACTGGTAGAATTATGTCCAAATCTGTGTACATTTATCATGGCTAAAGATGGGTTTATTTATAGCAGCTGTGTCACTGGGCAGGGCAAGATTCATCAGGAGGACTTGACAACATGCACAGATATTACCTCTCTACCTCCCCTTGACTATGGAGTGCACCCTTGCTTCAGCCCTGGCTTTGCACTGCTCTGTTGGGGATAATGACACCTGGCAAGTCCAGTTTTAAATCTCACAGCTCTGTATTCCTATGTTTTGCATAGCTTCCATGTCCAGTTTTGGACTTCTGACCCCCCAAAAGCAAATAATTATAGTATTAGGTTTCCTTTTTTTTAGACGATTAAATCATTTGGGATATTAGATGGAAGGGTTCATTTATGTAATTCTGTTTTAATTAGAAGAAAAAAGTATCACTTCAGCAAATCGTGATTTTTTAGCACTGCCATGATTACATTCAGACACAGGTATCCTTTTATACTCTGTCTACAGGAAGATCATAGAATCACAGAATGGTTAGAGTTGGAAGGGACCCTAAAGATCATCCAGTCCCAACCCCCTGCCCTGGGCAGGGACACCTCCCACCAGCCCAGGTTGCTCCAAGCCCCATCCAGCCTGGCCTTGAACC